>BPLQ01001968.1:0-10104 GCA_021605075.1 Caerostris darwini
ACTTTTTTGTAAAATTTTTGTAATCGTATCTTTTTTATGTGTTGTAAACTTTTAAAATATCTATTATTTTTCTGAAGAGAGCCTTTCACAAAATTTTAGTTAGCATTTGCCATCCATCTTATTTAAATGCCACAACTTAACACATAAATAGATTTACCTCAATGCTGCAATAATAGAGTTAAAAAAATGAAATTTTATAAGTATTTTTTTTTTTTTTTTCAGTAATTCATTTTTTTTGGTACAATTTTATGCAATATTGACTATTTTGTGATGAAACTGTTAATCTACAACAAATTGATAATTATGCCTGTCAAGGAATGATGACACCACAGAATATTTAATTGAAGAATCTTTTCATGTTACGATAAACAAAGGTAATTCTGTTATTTATTCTTTCTGGGGTTTTCTGTGTCTAGTTGCTGTAAATAATATCATGAATAACATGATGTTCAAGAAATTTTTTTTTAATCTATGGGTTGATGAGTTTTGAAATTTTAATTGTGCATTTCATTTTTTTTTTTTTTTTTTTTTGCTGATATATTTTTAAAAACTACAAATTAATTTCATTTGCATTACTTTGACTGGCAAGAAATGAGATTGTAAGGAAAATAATCATACAGTAATTTTTAAAAATAGCTTTAAAAAGCACAAAAAGAAAAAAATTGGATATTACATAAAATATTTTGGATGTTTTTATAGAACACAAAATAATTTTAATATAATTTCTCTCTGATGTAATTGATATTTATTTTAATGTATTGTATTTGTACTAAATAATGATGTTTAACCCACTTTTATGTGATAAAATTCTTTAATGGTACATTTTTCTACATTTTTTATTCTATTGAGAATAAAATTTGAATTTGTAGATACAAATACAGATGGGGGTGGGATGTCTTTTCATGTCTATCCTACTTTTATGAAAATTTTAGGGATTCCCTGTTCTGTGTTCATTTAAAAGTGATAGTGAATCAAAGGAATTGCTTATTCTTCCGTGCTGATTACTTCAGAAGCTAAATGGAAAAATCCATTACATTTTAACAACTCAAATTCTGAGTTAATCTTTAAATTTCAATTGAACTCAAGAAGAGTATATCAGGATATCAATCTGAAATTCCTAAAGTCCCCATTGCAATATTTAATTACTGATTACATAGGCAGAGAAAAACAGCCCATTGTAATGACGGGAGGAAACCTAATTTAGATCTTAAGAACTACTGCAGTTATCGTACAGACATATTTGATGTACTATTGCTATCGCTTTATATTCTGCTGCATACTGTTTGTGGACTTTTTTATTCCCCCTAAGTTATGATGAAAATTATCTTTCTTTCTTTAATTCCCTTTCTAGAATATTTTTTTACACTGATTTCTTATAAGTCATGAGCAATTCATGCCTATTCTTTTGGCATACTATATACCAATCATGTAATGCTTTTATATCTAATCATAAAATATGTTTTTATTAAAAGCTTAAGAAAATTAAAAAAAATTATGCAAATGATACACAGTTACATTTAAAAAATAATTACAATTTTTTAATTACATTAATTAATTCACTTTCTTGAATATATATTAAAATTTTTTTAATTATATCAAAAATGATTATATAGATTTAAGAAAGTGAAAACAGGAGAGAAGAAAATTTTTAAAATTATAACGAGGCAACGTTTTTCTGATGATTTTTTGATTTTAGATTTAATAAGAAAAAATGAAAATATTGATAGGAATACAGTTAAGTACTAATATGCCCTCTTTATAGTTTTATAATTTTTATCAATTACTTTACAATACAATCCCAATTTTTTTGTCAATTGTTTCCTTTCTGTCTAATTCTATCCATTTTCATCTACTAGTACAGATCGGTGCTTGATGTATGTCACATTTTGCCTACTTTTCTAAATTCCTGTTCCCTTCCAATTAAAATTTAAAAGAGTAATACTATCTATCTGCCACGAGAACTGTACCCACTGCTGTGTCTGTGCGATGGCTTTCACTAGCAACAAGTTATGTTTGGGAGATTTCATTTTGGGGCAAGGGATCACTGATTAAAATTTTGGCTATATTTTATTTTTGGCGTCGATTCGGGATTGAAAAAGAGTAGTGGGTCAGTCTTTTCGTTTTTGGCACTTGTATTTAATCTTTCAATCGACTATCTCGCTTTTAATTATTTTTGTTAATTTCGTTAACCTTTTTTTTTTTTTTTTTTTTTTTTTTTTGTTCGATAAAAGCAATTACTTTAAAAAATATCAGGGATTATGCAAAAAATTAAATGGTAAATTGTATTTATTCACTTTTAGAAAATGCTGACAAAATGACACAGTTTCAGAAGCTTAAATAAATGTTGATTCAAACAGACTCATTGTGCATGTCTGGTTATCCACAGGATTTATTATTCGTCCTCAACTGGTGTACAAAGCCTGATTTAAAAGCTGAGACTATATCGCTGTCAAATAAACTAAAAGTTTTGAAAAAGGGATATTATTAAATCACTTTTTTAATTTGTAATTTTTGATATTGTATTTCTAAATCATTTTTAAGTGCTTTTCACCATAGTTTACAATTTCTCTAAATCGTCCATACTTTGGACATTTTCCCACAGTTCTAAGAAATACTAAATTGCACTGTCAACTTCTATGAAGTCCACCTTTCCATGCTGCTAATTATTTGGTATAGATGCCCCAGCAGTGGATAATAAATTCCTACACTCTGAAAATTTACCAGTCGTACACAGTATGTGATAAATTTCTCTTGGAAAAATAAAAATTAGCTGGTGAAATAACTACATCAACCTGAATGTGACAATTTGATATACTAATGAAATCTTACCTACACGAAGTGTATTCATCGTATGGTAACTTGTTCCCTTAGTAGCCACCATTTGCCGGACAACATGGTAGGAAAAGTTCTCGTGAGGGACAGACACCTTTAAGTATCAATTTTCGGTGATAAAAAGCATTCTTAGGTGCGATAGATATTTCTATGTAACTTTTGGGGAAAAAAAGTCCTCAGATTGTACAAAGTGGTCTATAATTTGCACCACAAGATTCTAAGCAATTAATCCATACATTATAGGCAAAATATTTTGGTTAATTATAAATAGCTGTTACCTAATAGTACTTTTTGTCAAAAATAATAAAACTTAAATCAAAGAGGGAAGTAACCTTTTAAATGTGCAAAATAAGATATCTACCTTATTTTAAGGTAGATACCTTATAAGAGCCATTGATGGTAAAAGGAATGCTTATTTTTCAAAAGTAAATATGGGACAAGTAGCATTAGGCTAGTATGAAAATGAAAAATAACCTGGAATGAAGATACAGATAAAAATTAGAAATTCTTTATACATCATTATTATCAGGTTTATTTTACTATATAAGTTGTACAAACTTACAAATAAAACCTTACATTACTAGCAGTATAGCTTAGTCATTTTGTATGCTATCTTAGTATTAGTTTTATGCTATGTTAGTATTCAGTTTTTTTTTTTTTTTTTTTTTTTTAGCCATCACAAGTTTATTGTTAATTTTACTTGTTTCATTTCTTCTATGATTGTTGGAAATACCACTTTTTCCCTCGTATTTTTCTGAGATATTGCATCATGTAGTTTTGCTGTTTTTTATGGTTATGCATGTGTAATGCACATGCGAAAAAAAAAAATTTTTTTTTAATTTCTGAAACTTCATATGGTACATGATATGGTGAACTCTGTCTGACCTAACAAAGATATGTGGCCAAATTTTTTAGTCTTTAATTGGTATTCCAAGTTGTGTGTAATTAAAGTTGAATAATCAGAAATAATGTCCAGCCTTAATTTTCATGGCACTTGGCAGCTTTCAATGTATGGTGCCTATCCTCAATACAACCATTGCACATTGGCTTACGATCCAAATTGGATTGCCTTTTGAATAACCACGACTTTGGATAATTCCAAAAATGCATGATTCAAATCGGGCTACTTGATAAGTTGTAATTGTCCAAGATGAGAAATCCAATTTTTTACTAAGGTATCAGCAACTATTACGCACCTTATGTCTGGCACGTGTGTAGCTTTTGACCAGCGCGGGTAGTTGTCGAGGATAGTTAAAGCAATAGCGGAATCCTTATGATGATGACAAGGGATCGAAGATCCCACATTTATTTCATTGAAACATTGACATACATGTGATAGTGTTGATGTGGATTATTCGCATGTCTTTAACTTTTGGCATTTGATGCAGCATTTAGCATGGTCGCTTGAGAATTTCTTTTCTAGCGCTCTGGTCTTTGGTACCACAGGTTTCAGGTTGGAATCCTGGCGGTGGCATGGATGCTTTTAGGGGTTCGGAATCCATGTTAAATTGTAGGTTCTGGTCTAATTAGCCTAAAATGTGCACAAAATGTGGGATTAGGATTATGTGATATTGTGGATTAAGGATTATTCACATGGCTTTAACTTTTGGCATTTGATGATGCATTTAGCCCGGTCGCTCATGATTTGGTTCTATTTTGTTAGATGGCCATTCGAATTTCAAGGATATCAATTTTGTAGTGGATTTAATAACTGGATGTGCAAGGTCATGAAAGCTGGAACATTTGTTTCTTACAATCAGATGGATTTGGCAAATTGGGAATTCAAATTCCACTGGTGTTGTTTTGACTATATTGGCGTTGTAATCTTCAGACAGGTTTGTTGTTACTGTAATTGACTATTATGTCCAGGTGTGATGTAATAATGCTACTAATCTGGGATGTTACGAGCAGTCATCGAAATATCATCAAGAAGCGGTCAATGACGGGAAAGCGACCGATTTGTTCCACATTTATTTCTTTGAAACATGAGGTGGATGCGTTAATGTTGGCGCGGATTATTCGCATACTCCTGGCTGTGGCATGGATGTTTGTGAGTAGTTCGAAATCCATGTTAAATTGTTGTGCTGGTCTAATTTGCTTAAGTGTGAACAAAATGGCCATAGATGTGATATTGTTGATTAGGATTATTCACATGCCTTTAACTTTTGGCATTTGATGAGGCATTCAGCATGGTCGCTTGAGACTGTTCGTTTTTTAGCGTTGTAGTCCTTGGTACCACAGTCTTCAGGTTGGAATCCTGGCTGTGGCATGGATGTTTGTGAGTAGTTCGGAATCCATGTTAAATTGTTGTGCTGGTCTAATTTGCTTAAGTGTGCACAAAATGGCCATAGATGTGATATTGTTGATTAGGATTATTCACATGCCTTTAACTTTTGGCATTTGATGAGGCAGGCATTCAGCATGGTCTTTTGGTACCACAGTCTTCAGGTTCTTGAGACTGTAGTTTTCATTTTTACTGGTCTAATTTGTTTTGGCACAAAATGGCCATTTTCACTTTTGGCATTTGATGAGGCATTCAGCATGGTGCTTGAACTGTTCGTTTTTAGCGTTGGTCTTTGGTACCACAGTCTTCAGGTTGGAATCTTGACTGTGGCATGGATGTTTGTGAGTGGTTTGGAATCCATGTTAAATTGTTGTGCTGGTCTAATTTGCCTTAATGTGCACAAAATGGCCATAGATGTGATATTGTTGATTAGGATTATTCACATGCCTTTAACTTTTGGCATTTGATGAGGGCATTTGAGACTGTTCGTTTTTTAGCGTTGTGGTCTTTGGTACCACAGTCTTCAGGTTGGAATCTTGACTGTGGCATGGATGTTTGTGAGTGGTTTGGAATCCACATTAAATTGTTTGTCCTGGTCTAATTAGCCTAAAATATGCACAAAATGACCTTATATGTAATATTGTTGATTAGGATTATTCACATGCGTTTAACTTTTGGCATTTGTGAGGCATTTAGCATGGTCGCTTGAGACTCAGTTCGTTTTTTAGCGCTCTGGTCGTTTGTACACAGGCTTTAGTTTTGAATTTTGTCTGTCATGTGGCATGGATGCTTGTGGGTGGTTCAGAATCCACGTTAATTGTAGGTGCTGGTCTAATTAGCCTAAAATTGCACAAAATGACAGTAGACGTGATATTGTTGATGCGGATTATTCACATGCCTTTTACTTTTGGCATTTGATGAGGCATTTAGCCCGGTCTCTCATTACTTGATTTTTCGTTAGATGGCCATTCCAATTTGGAGGATATCAATTTTGTAGTGGATTTAATTACTGGATGTGCAAGATCATCAAAACTGAATTTTCGTCTCAAGCCTAGATAGAACTCATCTAATTGATTAGTAGCTTAATTAATTGGTGGGTGGCTGTATAAAGTTTAAATTTTGAAGGGATTCGTTTATTTGATTTAGATTTTGGAAATACAGAATTATTTATTCCAGCATCTATCAAATAGTTTTATGGTTCGATTTATCAAATAGAAAAAGGCCGATAATTCAAGCGGCCACAGTTGTTGTTTTCGTCATACGACAGGCCATTTAGTTTTCAGAGAATGATGGCAAGTTAGGTTTTCTTAATTCTCAAGATTGGATACACTTTTTAGCGTTTTGGCCAAATTTATAGTGGCACAAATAGAACTTGTGATTGGCTGGAGTATATTTGGTCCTGCCGCTATGCAGGATTTTCTAATCAGAAATTTCTGAGTTTGCTGTGCGATCAATTGTGAAAAGCAAATTCTTGAAAATTTTGCTTAGTCTAGCAATGCTTGCTTCTAATATTTCAATTTTCTTACTTTCAATGAATGATAAATTGGTGACAATAGTACTAGTTTTTACAATGAAAAATGTTTCCGATGAATTATAGATATCAAGAATTTTGTTTGCTATTTTTGTAATATTACTCAATGGATCTTTATTAATGGATAAAATGGCGTGTGCTTTTTGAGGCAGATTCTGGTGCCAAAGAGATTTGATCACTCCCTAAGATATCAAACTGTCAGCCAAACCTTTTATATATCACAACACCATATGTCAAGAATGATTGTAAGATGAAATACAAAAATTCCACATTAATATTTAATTAGAATAAATTAATATTTACAGATAATATACAAATAAATGAAATTATACAGAAATAAATTATCGCAGCAATAAAAATGAAAAAATTACATACTGCGTGCCAAAGTTCTATTCCATAGGTGAAAATAGTAGTGAAGTTCCATAATAACAAGTTTAGTTTGCAGTGTAAAATACAATCGATTTTGTCTGCTATAAGGATTGAAATGTCTCCCGTCCTTGATAAATTGGAGAATTTCTTTGATATGGCCATTCCTTTGTTTATGACTTCAGTCATAAATTATGTTAGGATTTTTTTACATATGTTTATTTTTTTGTTTTTCCATCTTGTTAACTGATTTATTAAATCCCTTGTTATATAATTTCCTTTTTTCTAACATTTATATAATTTCCTTTTTTATAACATTTCATGGACATATGTGTAATGGACGTTTATATCATATTTTGCTCATTGTAGCAGGTTCCATTGAAATATTAAGTTCTCTTTACATTCATTATTTGGGAACATTATAATTATGAAATAATATGTAATTAATATGCATATAAATATTTTTCTCATGCCCCTTTCTTTTTATACATAATTAGTTCATTTTTGCATTCGACTTTATTTTGTGACTTGGCAATCCACTAAAATATCCATTTTTTTGGATTATGTGATTAAATTTTTTTTTGTATCATTTTGTTCATATACATTTAATTTATATATGCATCAGTATCTTATTTTGATAGATTACAATGCGATGGAAAATGAAAAAGAAATCATCATTAATATTATTCTTGGAATATTTTTTACTTAATGTTTTTATAAAAATTATTTTGGATTCATGTTTTTTGTGGTTGTTTTTCTTTACTTTTTGATATATATGCATTGTTTATGATGTGCATGTATTTATTTAGAGTCATTTTGCTTAGCATACTGAAATAATTTTATGTTATGCAATTTTTTTCTCTGCAACATTTCGAGCATATATATCTATCAATGCTCATTTTAGCCATATTCTAGTGATCTTCATTGTCATCTTTCTCACATGAATTACTCAATCTTTCTCACAAAAAAAAATTTTCTTTTAACTTATTGTTTTGGGGACATTGCAATCCATATAATGTCTAATTTTTGTGATGTTTTTGTTATTGTTTGCACTTTGATTTATTATTTCAGCGATAATGAATCTGTTGTTATTTCTGCACTTGATATTTTGTAAAAAAAATTGTTTGTTTAAATATTTGTTTATATATTGTTTTGTTTTTAACATCAAATTCAGTTAAATGTTATAATTCTGTGTTAACCATTCGTTTTCTGCAACGTTTGATATGTGTATATAGATACATTGCATTTCTATGTTTCATTCTGACTGAATATGTTGAAATATATATATATATATAAGGTAGCTTTTTCAACTACGTGTTTTTAACTTTGAGCTGTTGTGAAAGCTCCACTCTAGATAAAGCAAAGTTAAACTTTGAAAGAGTCTTATATTTGGATTGCATTGCATTGACTTCAATTCGCAAAATAATCTTTCATTTCTTCATTTAAGTTAACTTAAAAGAAAGATTATTATTTTCTTCAGAATTATCATTTCAATTTGTTTAATTTTCACCTTTTTTTTGCCTTATACAAGGAGCCTATTGTTAATTTTGTTTATGCTTTTATTTTTAGCCATTTTTTTTTCGCCCAAGTTATTTATTATTTATTTAAAATTCACTGCTTTTTGTCATTTGGTTCTATAAATAATTTTTATAGTTTTCGTTGAAATTATTTTTTACATCTTATGGAGAACCCCACTATTTTTACTTTATCAAAATATTAAAATAAAAGTATGTGGTGCTTCATTTGTATAGGCTTTGTATTATTGTTATTATTTTGAATAATTTTTGTTACCTACTTTATATGTTAGAAGAAACTATTGAAAAATATTATCTTTCTCTTTCCAGTCTTATTTTATTATTTTTTATCAATTTTCATGTCCATTTTTTAAATTTAGCTAGGTTTTTTTTGCATTGTTGTTTTTTATTTTGGACATAAATTATCGTTTTGTATGAATGACTTACTAAGGAATATTTATTCTTCAAATTTACTGTTAAGCATTCAATGCTTTTATTTATTTATCGTTTATTGGTTCTTCTTGTTTATATTAAGTCATATTTCCGTAGGTTTAATTCTGAAGTAGTTTCTTATTTTATTCTTAATACAAATGCCTGCTCAGCTAGTTTGTTATTATACATATTATTATTTTTGCCAATGTGATGGTCTGCATTGCATTAGGCATTAAAGTGCAGTTGAATCTTTGTATAAATAATATATATTATCAAGAAAATGCATAGGCAGGTCATTATATATAGGGTGGTTATAATTAAAGTGAATCCCCAGAATCCCTTCTACCTTATGGATATTGATGAAACTTGGTATATATAGTATATGGACCATGGGGAAATGATTTCTGTGATAATAATAATAAAAAATAGTTCGCATTTTGACCACCAAGGGGGATCTTGTAGAAGAAAGATCGAACTTCACTAGTAAAACCGTTTTATCAGAAAGGCAGCAATAGCTTAGCTGCAGTGTTTAAAGAGATTGCGCAAAGGGTCCGAAGAAGGTGGTTATGCAAAGGGTCGCTGTTGCTGTGATTGAAAAAGCCTCCACTTCCAGCTATTCTTCAGCAAGCGCTTGATCGGTGTCACGTGAGTTGGCGATTTCTTGGTCAACAATACGAAAATTGTGCAATCCATTTTAAAATGGTATCCGTATGAGATCTTGAATGGCTGAGCGCTCGATGCCACAGGTTTCGGGTTCCGGCTGTGCCATGGATGTTTGTAGTGGTTCGAATCCACTTTAAGCCGTAGGCCCCGGTCTTATCTGAGCGTTGGGCGTAGAGTTGACAACCCTACCCCGTAAAAAGAAAAACATCTCGTTCTCGAAATCTACCAGTAGGTAGCGGCCTTGGCCCACACTGGGCTGTTGCGCCAATGATGATGATGATTCACGTGGATTCCTGCATTCTGATTACGTGACTGCATAGTGTGGATTTATTGCTGATTTTATCCTCGGACCGATTTTTTAAATTCCTACTCCTCAAGGTCCTAAAACCTACTCTGTCACGAGTACATGTTACAGTGAACTCCTTCGCCAACAGGTCATTCCTGCTTTGAAGATCACTGTTTTCGCGCACGATGGAGCAACT
>BPLQ01001972.1:0-40358 GCA_021605075.1 Caerostris darwini
TACTGTTCCTGATTTTCTCTTTCTAAAATTTGAAAATTATAAAAAGATAGAAAATTTCATTAAAATATTCAATTTTGTATAATTTATACTTCTTTTTTTTATATTCGTATAATTATTCAAAAGAAAGGTTTTGCTATATTTATTTCACCCTCTAATATTTGTGGAATATTTCAGTAAATGCCTTTATATTGCTTTAAAAATAATCCTTGTATATGTATACTTTTTTCTATATTTCTGATGTTTTCAATGCATAATTTTTTATTGTTATAGAACCAAAACCTCCCTTTTGTTAAGAACATATGTTGGCATTTGTTGATCTCCTGCACAGTTAAAAAGAACTGGAAATATATTTTGATAAGGTATGTCAAATAAAACAAAATAGATAAGTGTAATTAGTACCAAATTTATAAGAGATATTTAAATTGTACTACAGACTCTGGATTAAAATTGTAAATTGCGATGATGTTTGAAATGATTTAATGTTTTTTTATTTGCTTCTTCACATATTTAAATATTGAATGAATTTCCTTTGTGATGATGAAGCTTAGAAAGCAATTATTATTTTCTTAATTTTTCCTTTGTATATTCATCACTTTTGATATATTTGAAATCATTGAAGTCGAATTTATTTAAATGGCAATATGTTTTATTAATCAAGTAAAAAATTTTGGAAAATTTTCATATATCTTTTAAACTTGCATAGTTACATTTCTCCATTGATAAGGTTTTTCGATATTTCCAATTTCTTGAGGAATATTTATATCTTATCATTGACTGATAAATATTTGTCTTTTGTTTAAATTCCATCCAAATTAGTAAATTCCATTTATTTATTGACTACTGATGCTCCTTTCAAAGTTTATTGCATATGTATTTATTTGTGTAATTTAAATAATTATTGGATTACTTTGAATGAAAAATATCTAAAACTTAAAAGGAATTTATTCACATTGTGGGGATATATCCAAATGCAGTGCACCAGTTACAGTTACTGCTTTTTGTGATTTGGTGCCAAATTCCCACTTGCCAGCATGGCAATAAATTCCTTTTTATGGAATGTTTGTCATGGTTCACCTTTTGGTAGTAAATTGGGAACGGAGGGTTATGATAATACTGTTCCGGGACTATCATTCCCTTCATGGTGGGTTCCTGGAATGTGGAGGGGAAGTCGAATGAACAGAATCGTGGAAAGAAACAAATTAGTAGTATATTATTAGAATCAAGAAAATACGTATATAACACTAATCATTGCTGCTGATTTTGCTAAAAAAAAATATTTTAAATATCTGTGCTTTTCAGAAAATAAAATTTCAGAATTTTTCATTGCAATATTTACTTTGGTAATTTTCTAAGATGGATATTAAAAGTTATTTTTGAAGTTATCAGTTAACAGAGAAAACTATCTATTTATAACATTATATTTATAATAACTGTATCTAAGCAATATACACACACAGAATTTAAAGCAATAAAACGGAAATTTTTTTTATACATTTAGAAGTGTAGAATTCTATAATAAACATCCATAATAACATACAATAATATATAAACATCTCTCTCTATATATATATCCAACATCCATATAATAAACATACATAAACTCCATATAAATGGTGATTTTAATACTTCTTTAAATAAAAAGCTGCGGATAAAACAGTCCAGCAAACTGTTCATTTCACTTGTATTTAATGTTATCAAATTTTATTTTTCTTTCTAAATTATTTCTTCTAAAGTAAAAAGTTCGTAATATAAAATATCATTTCAGACAAGGCATTTTTTTTCCTTTTATCAATGATTATCATTCGTTGTGTGCAATGTTGAATATTTAAAAGCAAACGAGTGTATAATCTTATCATGAAATATTATAAAGTTCTTATTATTGGAAATAACATAACCTTTGCTCATAAATTTAGGATTTCACAGGTTTTTTTTTTTTAAATTTATCTTTTAATTATTTCTTTTATAGCTGAGTAGAAATTAAGCAAGCTAAACTTATACCTTAACAACATGCATATTAGGAAGATTTTCATTCAATCAAATCTTACGTGTGCCTTACACATTCGAAGAATGGCATCTATCGATTTCTTACTTTCTTAAGTTGGCTGAGATTATTCGGCTGAAAATCTTAACAGTTTGCAAAAAATTATATTTCATTGTTAAAAAATAAAATATATATGCCATATTGAGTAGAAATAATGAATTATTATCTGTGTTAAGCAGCACATGAATGATCTCAAGGGCTGATCCAAAATCCAGGTGACTCAATTATATTAAAATTTTCCTCAGCCAGCATCAATAAAATTCATAAGATCAGAACTCTCTGCCAGGAACAATACAGATTAAAACAGATGAATTAAAAGTTTGCGTCTTTAAACGGGAATTGCATGTAAACGTTGGGGTTTTTTTTTTTTTTCCCAACACTTATATGAATGAAAAATGTTGATAATTCCTTGTAGTAGAGGCTCTCAAAATTATTTACTTTCACACCTTCTAAATAATTAAAAATTCCGTGGAGTCTCACAATATCATTATTCTTCAATAATTGTCACAATAATATTTTGTCCACTGTTAATAATGGATAATGGGAATGTTTGGCACACATTCGAAATGCTCAGAACTTGGCATAAATAAAATCAATATATATATTAATATATGTAGCGACACATAATGAATGTTTTTTTACATGCCAGGCCTTTTGGCCTGTTGTCATTCATCGCTGTAAAGGCAGAGAAATAGGAGATTCAGCATTACCCATGGTTTTCCACAGAAGAAAACTGCTACATTGTGATCACAATTTGAGAAGAACAATCTCCAATGGTGACATTTGTAGGGAGTCGCACACTTCTATTTTTCTGCTGTTGTTGTTGTCGTATCCATCATGGAAGGAGGGAAGATGGGGGCAGCTTCTTTTTTATAGAGCACTCGTAGGTAGAAGTCTGACTTCTGCACCGTGGTGTTGAAGGGGGAAGTGCTACTTTTAGGGGAAACTATCCCGCATTTGCGTATCGTACGGGATGAAAACCGGAAAACTCCAACCAAGTAGTCAGATTAATGAGACAATATGCTAAACATCATAAAATCCATCGAGTCTCCTCATTTTGGAAACAGTTTTTACAACAATAACCAGTAGATTGAACCTCTGCCCTAATGCTCACCAGCGGCGCACGTTGCCATTGAGACATGAGTCAGACTCTTAATTTTTCTTTTGGTGTAAATTGAAAATGATTATTAAGAATTATGAAGTTCTTCCTTCGATTTCACATTTATCGAATATTATTTTAAAAAAAATTGTCATTATATCGGAAAGTCCTTCCTAATTAAAACGTAATTTTTGAATTCATAATTCGACGACAAACGATTTCCTTAAATAACATCAAAATGATAAAAAGCACACGTCATTTCGCTACATTTTTATGATAAGTTTAATTTCACTTTCATATCTTTGTAAAAATAATTGGGTAATCATAATCAATACATATATTATTTTCACAAATCAATCATGATATCATACTGCATTAAACGAAATCATTTTAAAGAGATCATTTTTTTAAAAAATTTCTTTGATAGTTCATCACTTTACATAATATTGGAACCCACTTAATTTCAAATGCTATTATTATTTTGTACCATTAGAGTAACATATTTTATATTTTCATTTTTCTTTTTTTACTTATGTAGTTACTGTTGTCCAATTATAATTTATGTGTATATTTTTGTCAGTTTCTTGACAAATATTTTGTGTTTTATTTTCAGCTCTGTACTTTGTTATTTTAAAGCTACAATAAAATATTTGTTCCATGTTTTGCTTCCTCCAATTCTATTTCATTTTATTATTGTTTACAGCTTTAAAAGTTGTTTAATTTATATTTATTTAATTTAAATATTATTATAAAATATGGATAATTTCTATATAAAAATGACAGATCTAAAATTAAAATTTATGTGTTATGAAACTGTTGTACGAGTTCAATGTGAAAGTTACCATGATTCCTTTACATATATATTTGAGTTTATATAGTAGGCAACAAATTATTATTTTCCCTGTACATCTTCTTTCCTGTTTTCCACCTGTCTCTTGTGTTATTTAAATTTTTTTTAAGTATGTCATCATATTTATTCTAAAATATTTAAAAATGTTATATATGTTTATGAGCTAAATTTTTACCCAGGTTTTAAAATATTCATTTGTGATACCAAAAATTTTTTCCGACTGTGTTGTACGATGCCCAGAATAGCAAATTGAATTTTGTTGTAGTTCAGTACAATTAGAATTCCAGCACTTTCTACTGTCTTAATTAATTGTTTTATTTACTTTATGATTTCGGATTTCCTAATTTTTCTGTTTAAATTTAAGTATGCTTTGCAGTGAACACACACTTGCTCTTTATTACTAGTTTTATTCAGAAAAATTTGCTGAGTAAATTTGTTTTGCAATTTTTGCATGAGCAAAATTTAATATAGATTTCTTCATATATTTTCTGATATTCTTCAATTTAAACAATTAATTGACTGAAATATCCAATTAGGCATTTGTAAGTATATTAACTTAATTTTAAGCATTTTAATTATATTCTGTTAGCAACCGTCAGAATTCTTTTTTATATGTATGAAAAAAAAAAATATAGTCTAAATCTTAAAATACAATTGATTGAAATTAATGAAATATATAAACAGCCTGCTCTCATATAGAAAAACATGGCGAGAGTGGTTGAACTTTACATTCAATTTTTGTTGGAGACAAAAACCTGTTCGTTATAGTCTCTGCGCTAAAAATTTTTTATTAGCCATATCTATTCATGGAGCCTTCACTTCTATTACCACTTTATTACTGACAAACAATAAAAAGCAACCAATGCACTTTGTGTCATATTTTGTTATAAGAAGTAATGATTTATTATATAAATTTGTTCAAATTATTACCTACCAAATCAAATGTATCTGATACACCTGTGCAAAATTATTCTCGACTGCTTTGTATAAAATGCCACTTAATATTAAAAACTTACAATGTTTATACAAACTTACTTTCAAAAATTTATTCTATACAATAATAAATTTGTACAACACAAAATGTGCCTTGATTCTCAAAAATTGTGGTATTTGTTGCTTGTTTTTGTGAAACTTTGTCTTTTTTGAATAGTTTCTTAGAAATTTGTATTTTTAAAAAGTACTTAAAGAAAATTAAAATAAATTGTGTAATCATAAACTAAATATAGATATTATTAAAAAATTTTAAATAAATGATAATTTTCAAATATACATTTGCCATTTAACAGGCTACAACAACCAAGAAGCAGTTGCTGATTTTGGTCTTATGTAGGTATGTAAGCTGTAGTAAATCCGGTGAAGTGCATAAAAATTATAAAGAGTGTCAAAATAGTTTTAATATTTTTCATAAAAGTTTTGTTGATAATTATTGTCATATAATTTGCTATAAAATATAAATTAATTTTTAGCATCATAATTTCTCAGGTACTTAACCTCCAAGTATTCTAGAATTAATTTTAAAGGGCTGTAAATAATTGTTTACTGGTATTAAAAATATACATTATTTGTTCATGATTAATATTAAGCTACAAATAAAAATTTCTATTTAACAGCATGAAATCAGAAATATCTCATCAGTTATCAAAATAAGTGTTCATTTTGGCCATGGAAAATATGTACATGTCCATGTTCTCTCTGTTCACTTTTTTTGATGATATTGCATCTACAGACATGGAATAACTGAGGTGAGACAGGTATTCTATATAAGAAAATTAATTGCATCAGTACTTAATAATGTAACTGTCATCTGTTGTCATTGACTTTCGTTCTTTCGAGGAGCTTCATTACAAGAAAAATTTAAGTTTAGTCAAAATTAGCAATTCCTTATCAAATGTATGTGTAATCAATAAAATATTTATTTGTATTTTCTTTTTATGCCGGTAGATATGCATCATAGATATTTTAGCAAGTTTTATTTCCAGGAAGAAATCTTTTGAAACTAAAAAAATTTTATAAATGCAAAATAAATTTCATATTTTTGCATACACAGTGTAACAAAAAAAAAACTATATATCTACATTAACTTGTTGAATATATAATTATGCAAAAGAAAGAACAAACATTTAATTTTGTAAAAAGGCTAAATTAAAGCAAATAAGTGTACTAATAATGGATAGAATAATTTAACAAGAGATGAAACGCAGTTAAAACTTCATCAACCTATAAAAATCATAATTAAATATGGGGAGAATTATGCCCTGTAATCTATTCCGTTTGAAATGTTGTAGAGGAACTTCACATCTTATTCTATTAGGCTAGACTGAAAAGACAAGGGAAAAAAAACAACTTCATAATCTAAAAATTTTATCTAGATATGAAATCTACACATCTTTAATATTTTACTGTTCCTAACATGTAGTAAAAGGAACTCATCCAAAAACAGTGTACTTAATTTCAATATAATTTTTTTTTAAAAACTACACTTTGCATAAAAAGGTTGATAAAAAGATCACTACATTGCTAGAAGGTGATAGCTATTTCAAAGATGATTCATTCTTATATACAGGAACAAGATCTAAAACAGATGAAAAATTAATATTTAATAAAGTCATTAAATGTCAATGATAATAAACACACAATTATTTTCAAGAGCACCTATTTGTTCTAAATTTTTGTAAGAAAAAAAGTACCTATTCAACAAAATGGTAAATTGTTATAATTTTTCTGTTACTCTTTATTATGTTTCCAACAAACTTATAAGGTACTGTGAGAAATTAAAGATTCTTGATCTAAAGATTTGTTTGTGATTGAGAATTACAGTGTGCCGCAAGAGATTATTTCTATACTAGACATACAAGAGACACTATACTAGACACAAAAGATGAAAAGGTGGTGGAAAAATGCATGACCATACCATAGCATTTATTTTGTTGTTAAATGAAGAAATTATATTTTCTTTATGTAAACAAACTGTCAGTATTATTTTGGTATACAATTATATTGCTGTTAAAATGCTTGCAAATTTTTTTTCTTGATTTAGCAAATTTAATTTTGAGTAAGCCGCTGATTAATTTTTATCGATTAAAAAAATATTTCACAATATTTTATAGTTATAAATTATATTTATTTATTAAAAGAATTTAGACGTATTTTTTTAAACCTTACATGACTTAAATAAGGATAATGATAGATATTTCTTTACTTCTAAAGTATTTTTTTGCAAGTGAAGACACAATTTTATTAATTCTGAATTCACTTTTGCAGTTATTCGATGATTAAGAAAAATTATAATCATCTGATGTTACAAGCGATGCTAAAATCAGGAAAGAGTATCAAACAGTTCTAGATAAGGAATTGAGTAAAAATGTGTTAAATGATGATGTGAACCGAAAATGGGATTCTACGAAAAGATCTATTTTATCCACAGCTGAAAAGATTTTGAAAAGAGAAAAGGCACCAATCATGCAGGATTGGTTTGACAACGAATGCAGAGCTGCAACCGAAAACAAAAATAAAGCATATAAAAAAATGATTAACAGGAAATTCACAAGGAATGCAACTGAGGAATATAAACAGACTCGAAGCAATGAAAAGAGACTACACAAAAGTAAGAAGAAATGTCACAAGGAAAACTTGTTGGAAGAAGTCGAGCGGCTGAAGTCCAGCAATGAAAGCAGAGCTTTCTATAGGGCTGTGAATAAAGAGCAGCATACAGTTTACGAGAGAAAAGCAGAACGATATTTCGAACGACTAGAGGTGAAAAGTACAGTAAATTAATCGTGGTTCCCATCTATTGAGTGGAAGAGGAATTATTGAAAGAAGGTAAAAAAAATAATGGATGAGATTCGACATTGCAGTTGGCAGAAAGATTTACTCACTATTATATCAATTTATATTATACCAATAATTTTTTTACGGATGGAGGAAAGAATTAAAACGTGGAACAGCAAGATAAAAGAGAATATGGATGAGTGTAAAATATCATATAATAATGTATGCCTGAACACGCAGTGGAACTGTTTAGCACTGTAGTGACCAGAAGTGGTTCTTGCAGAAATTGTAGGGAGCTGTATTTTAGAGTCCACTGATAATACTAAGATCATGAAGTTGGTTTTTTTTTTCAATTCTTACTATTAGTTCACACTCTCCCTATATACATCTTGTTCAAATTTCCAATCGTTAAAAAAATACTTTCTATTCATCCACTCTAGTTCAAATACATTTTTTTGAACTCGTAGTGGATGACACTTGATGTTAATACTGTTTTTTCAAATATTAATTCATTAATTAAATTAAATTAATTAATTTTAGTTTTTTTTAGATTTAAGTTGCATGTATCTAATAATAGATGTCGCCAGATGTAAGAGGAAATTTCAACTTTATTTGTAAAGGCCTTTTCTGCAATATAGTGAAAAAAAGTAGGAACTGAAATAAATTTTTTTTTTTTTATATTACTTGTTTTAATATTCAGTTCCTGTAGTGTTTTAGAATTAAAAATGCATAGATATAACCTATGTTTAATTAATTATTTCAAAAAAAAAAAAAAATAATAATAATAATAATTACGTAACTAAGAAAATTAAAATTAATTCTTTTTTAAATTTAATATGAATACTCTCATTGTATGAAAAAAAAATCTAATGTTTCAATTCTCAGTTAATTTTTGTTCAAAATTTTAAATTTTTAATAATTTCACTACATACATTCATTTGTGGTGGTGTTATTTCATAAAATTTGTGCTAACTTGCAATGAATTATGCGTTTATAAGTAAAAACAAATCAACAAATTTTATCGATTTCCTAAAATATTGAAATTTCTTAATTTAAATGTCAGGAAAGTAAAACTTGTAAATTTTTGAATTTAATAATAATTTAAAATTCAGATAAGAAAAGTACAGGCTGAGTACTTTCGTGCTGTTTATACTAAGGTTCTTTTATTTATTTATTTATTTTTTTTTTTCAATTTTCTTTTTTTTGCATGTAGATTAGAGAGTTTTTAATTGCCATTTTCAGACGAGAACGGACACGTATATTGCCGCATGAATCGGACAAAAATAGCCACCGAAAATTCTCAGCACCATGCTGTTTCGTAGGTAATCTTTTAAAATATATATAGTGTAAATTTCATTGTAATTTAAAAAGTGGTAAAAACAACATTTTACTACTTTTTTAAAATTATTAAATTCAAACAAGGGAGATAAGCAACAAGATATGTTGATGTTGTTGCTTATCGTCCGCTCTTTTTAGGCCCCTAAACCAGATCCAAAAGACCATGTCGCATTCATAAATAAAATGCAATCTCTCTCTCTCTTTCAAGCCCCCCTCCCAGAGACACCAATCGATGATACGAGAGAGAGAAGCGATGGCTGCGCAGTGGCAATAGGCGTAAGTCTTCACATTTCCATTGAAGGCTTAAACTCGTTATATGGCCAATTCTTAGTCTAGATCAGGGGTGGCTAACCCAAATGATCACACTCTCCCTATATACATCTTGTTCAAATTTCCAATCGTTAAAAAATACTTTCTATTCATCCACTCTAGTTCAAATACATTTTTGAACTCGTAGTGGATGACACTTGATGTTAATACTGTTTTTCAAATATTAATTCATTAATTAAATTAAATTAATTAATTTTAGTTTTTTAGATTTAAGTTGCATGTATCTAATAATAGATGTCGCCAGATGTAAGAGGAAATTTCAACTTTATTTGTAAAGGCCTTTTCTGCAATATAGTGAAAAAAAGTAGGAACTGAAATAAATTTTTTTTTTATATTACTTGTTTTAATATTCAGTTCCTGTAGTGTTTTAGAATTAAAAATGCATAGATATAACCTATGTTTAATTAATTATTTCAAAAAAAAAAAAAAATAATAATAATAATAATTACGTAACTAAGAAAATTAAAATTAATTCTTTTTAAATTTAATATGAATACTCTCATTGTATGAAAAAAAAATCTAATGTTTCAATTCTCAGTTAATTTTTGTTCAAAATTTTAAATTTTTAATAATTTCACTACATACATTCATTTGTGGTGGTGTTATTTCATAAAATTTGTGCTAACTTGCAATGAATTATGCGTTTATAAGTAAAAACAAATCAACAAATTTTATCGATTTCCTAAAATATTGAAATTTCTTAATTTAAATGTCAGGAAAGTAAAACTTGTAAATTTTTGAATTTAATAATAATTTAAAATTCAGATAAGAAAAAAAAGTACAGGCTGAGTACTTTCGTGCTGTTTATACTAAGGTTCTTTTATTTTTTATTTATTTATTTTTTTTTTTCAATTTTCTTTTTTTTTTTTGCATGTAGATTAGAGAGTTTTTATTGCCATTTTCAGACGAGAACGGACACGTATATTGCCGCATGAATCGGACAAAACACAGCCACCGAAAATTCTCAGCACCATGCTGTTTCGTAGGTAATCTTTTAAAATATATATAGTGTAAATTTCATTGTAATTTAAAAAAGTGGTAAAAAACAACATTTTACTACTTTTTAAAATTATTAAATTCAAACAAGGGAGATAAGCAACAAGATATGTTGATGTTGTTGCTTATCGTCCCCTCTCTTTTAGGCCCCTAAACCAGATCCAAAAGACCATGTCGCATTCATAAATAAAATGCAATCTCTCTCTCTTTCAACCCCCCCTCCCAGAGACACCAATCGATGATACGAGAGAGAGAAGCGATGGCTGCGCAGTGGCAATAGGCGTAAGTCTTCACATTTCCATTGAAGGCTTAAACTCGTTATATGGCCAATTCTTAGTCTAGATCAGGGGTGGCTAACCCAAATGATCTTACGGGCCACTTTGGAAAAGCATCATACATGGGCGGGACGCATGTAAAATTCATAGATTCCACGGGCCGCATATAAAATTCATATCAACATAGATAATATAACAATAATGATATTAAACGCACATTGGAATGAAATATAGAAAATATATAAACGAAATAAAAAAATGATATCATTAAAAAATATATTTTACTAGTGCGATATGTGATTCTCCACTTTTTCACTTGGCTTTTGCAAATCGATCTCAATTTGGGTATTTGTGCATCGTAATGAGTGTTGTGTCCGGTATGTTTGAGCGTGTTTTGTGTTTTGTCAGTTTTATTTTCGAAAAAAATCGATTCGCAGATGTAAGTTGAACCACAAGCGCAAACAACTTCACACAGAGAGAGTCTGGTTTGCTTTGCTATCAACAGTCAACTGTGCGTATCTAGGGATGTTCACTGAGATCACTTAAAGTGAAACATAGAACATGTTATATAAGATACGCTCGCATCATGAGTTCGCAAAATATAACTTAATTATTCTGCGCACTTATGACTGTAAATTCATAAATAAAACAGGCAATAATTGTCCTATAATCGCAAAAATATTATTTTAAAATAAAAGTTAATTTTTTCTGATCACTTCGACAGTTAATCTTTGAATATATGGATGCACACATAATGCATTTCTTACTGCTTTCGTTTTCACTATTTTGGCCATTATAAAATAAATATATTTTGTAAAAATGTGATAAAATCTGATGGGCCGGTGAAATATTCAAGGACGGCCGCAGGTTGACCACCCCTGGTCTAGATAAAGCAGTCTAAGCAGTGCACTGATCTTCGGCAAGTGCACCGCAAGGACAGTCACGGGTACTTGGCGGCATATCAGTCCGAGTGGAGTTTTTTCAAACGGTATTTACTTTGCTTAGAAACAGAGAATGTGCCTCAAAAGCTCGTAGATCGGAGGAGGTAGAAGTGTCAAGTTTTCTACCCTCCCCGGCAAACAGATCAGCAACTTCGTTTTCATACTACTGTGTCCAAAAAGTAAGACACATTTTTAATTGTAAAATTCCCGGGGCTTATGGAATTTCAATTTTTTTTCTTCCTTTTTTAGGTTGCTGGCACTGTCTTCGACATCGGTGTGAAATTCGACGTCAAACTATCCATTAGTGCTCGAGTTACGCTTGGCTTTGTGAGACGATAAAACTGATTCCGGCGATTTTTGAAATGTCTTTGTTCGATAGCACACACACATAAAAAAGTGGACTGTAATTTTTTTCTCTTTTATTTAGGCAGCCATCACACTCGAAGATGGACTGACCACACAAACTCTCTTTGGTTACACTTATTCAATTCCCCTTTCTTACATTCTTTCTCTTTCTCCCGTCATCTCACCCCTACCAGACACCCCCACAGACAGGATGTTTACATTATAGGGCGTTGACTTCCCTATGCACGGGGACTTGGGTTTCGAGGCAGCAGTCTTAATTCATTGAGCATTACATTTTGTTTGCGGAAACGTATTCAATGTTGCAGAAGGCATTCAGTCAGCATTCCCGTTTCGGAAAGAAATATTTAGAAGTGCTATAAGCAGTTTAAAGAAGGCAGAGAACGAGTTGAAGACGAAGGGCCCTCAGGTAGACCTCCAACTTCAATCGACGAAGCTCACATCCAAAAAATTAAAGATTTGGTGCTTGCAAACCGTCGATTTACAATAAGAGACCTTGCTGATAATGTTGGAATTTCAAAATTCCCTTTTTAAAAGTTGTTTTGAGCCTCAAATGCGTCAAATCATTATTGATACCGAAAAGACTGAATGCGCCAGATCACACTGCCTTTATTCTTCGTGACTTGTTTGCCAAAAATGAAACCTATATCGTTCCCACAACCACCGTATTGAGCTGATTTAGTATCGTGCTACTTCTGGCTATTCCCTAAACTCAAAAGATCACTCCGGGTACACCGTTTTGAGTTGATTGAAGAGACATTTCAAAAATCGCCGGAATCAGTTTTAGCGTCTCACTAAGCCAAGCATAACTCAAGCACTAATGAATATTTTGACGTCAAATTTCACACAGATGTCGAAGACAGTGCTAGCAACCTAAAAAAAATAATAATTAAAATTCCATAAGCCCCAGGAATTTTAAATTGAAAACTGGTCTTACTTTTTGGACACGATAGTAGATAACCAGGATCTCAGAAGGGATATTATTAATGATCTCGATGGCCAGCTGACGCATATGCTGTTCATTCATTGTGAATATTTTTAATAACATGATTTTATTTGATTTGACATTTTTTCTTCCTTAAAAATGAGTCAATCTCATTTAAATTCTCTTTCCTTTCCGACATTTCTCTTTTATTAAAAATTAAGGTAGCTTTTTTTTTATATATCAGCAAAAATAAATAAATGATATTTTCAATGCGAGATAAAATATTCACAGTAATTTATTTACACAGTAATTACTCTTGAACTTTCTTCTCCATAAGACATATATTCATGAAATACTCCAAACGGTAGCAACGGCAACACGATGTAAGCTATACTCATGAAAAAAGTTAGTTAGTCCCTGTTAAAGAATTTTAAACAACTTCCCAAAAACATTAAACCGGTGCTTCGTGGAAGATATAAAAAATACCTGTCACTTTCATAAAATGGAAAAATTAAGATTAAAAATAACAAACAAGATTTTCAAAAACAATAAAAAAAGCGCAGACCGAGTATCTCTGTGCTGTCTTTTACACATACAAGTGTACGAAACATTTTTTTAAATTTTTTTTTTTTTTTTAATGCATGTTAGGTTCATAGTCATGTGGATTATTCATTGCCATTCGAATTACACGAACGGACGCTTTAACATTGCCGTTGTTAACCGGACAACACACAGCCACCAAAGATTCTCAGCGCCACGCTATTTCCTCTTAATATTGTAAAGTATATATAGTGAAACTTCATATTTTTAAAATAAAGTGGTAGATTGTCAACAACATCTAAAGCAGTGAATTCATCCATATATCTTTTCTTCAACAAACGTCTTTAACAATTAAATATTTTTTTTAATGGAATTTAGATACCGTGACTATTTTTGTATGAAAAAGAAATTTTAAGATATTCTTAAAATAATATTATACAAAGTCCAAATTTTATAGCATGTTCTATTAAGATAATATTAAATTAGAAAAAAATTGCTAAAGTTATAAAATAAACCACGATTGAATTAAGTTTCCCTAAATTATCTATAAACGTAAAAAAAAAACATTTCATGTATTGGAAGCAAGTTAAATTTCATCTTCACTTTCATTTCATAATTTAAGCGTCTCTTTCAAAATAAGTCGCTAATATTTAGTTTTATTGCGCATTATTCCTAATCACTTTAAATAGGGTTATAATAAATTTAATTAATATCATTATTATTACACCTATTAACAATATTTAATTTATTTTATATTTCTCAATTATTGTAAAATGTAAATTACACTATTTTATACAACGATCGTAGCGCCCTCAATCATAGAAATTACGGATTATTCTACAAAAGAGCAGGCATTTTAAAAGGAAAATTTCCTATAATTGTTCTTTTTATAGACTTACCAAAGATATGAAATATAACACATTTAAATTGAATTTTTTAATATCGAACATAAAAGTAAAAAAACACTTGATAGCAAGTTCAATTAAATTTCACTGTTATAAATCACTAATTTTTTTATTATTTTGCGCTTTATTATTAATGACATTAAGTACGATTAGAAGAAACTCAATAAACAACAATTATTATAACTCATGAACAACATTTGATTAATTTTAAAAGTTTCAAATATTAGAAAAAAAAATCAAGGAACTCACTGGAAAAATTCCTTAAACGATCGCAGCGCCCTCAATCACATCGTTCTTCTAGAAATAGGCATTTTCAAAGACATTCATTTCTTATAATTTGCTTTCTTATAATTGTTATTTTTTATGATAATTGTTCTTTTACGTAGAGATCTACCACCCTTTGTGATCCATTGGTCTATATCTACATTTTATGTCTTCAAAAATACCTTTTTTTCTAGAAACATCATTCATAGAGCACTTTAGCAAAATGAAGAGCTTCATGCTATACTTACTTTCTACGTCAAACCAAATAATAAAAAACCTAATATATTATTCTGTTAGAAATGCACGGTGGCCATAAAATAAATTCCCCTGGTTGGTGGCATCTGTTGTCAGAACTAATAAATAACATGAAAACAAATTTCACATACAGACTTAGAAGACATGGGAAAATGATGTCTAGGACGAAAAACGCCGATAGGGGACACTTTGGCGCTACTGTCAAGTAGTTTACACAATGTACGTAGATTTTTAAGATTTCCCACTGCTTACGTGGCAGCAGATCATATTATCTGTACCGTTGGTGATGAAAAATATGGGCCAATGCTGGAAACTTATCCATTAATGAAATGTAGTAAAGACAGCTTCCGAACACGGAAATTTTATGCAAGATGGAGAAGATAAACTTCTCTTCCTTGAGAATGCAGCACCTTTTATGGATTTCTCATCTTGTAATAATGATAGTAATGAGAAAGTTAACATGCTGTATTTTACATGAGTATTTAATTTTTTTTTTCTTTTCCATGTAGGAGAAGGCTCTGACTGTGATAACATAAACTAAGTTTTTTATTACCATTCGAAAAAACACTAACGAACACATTAACATTGCCGTTTGAATCGGACGACGCACTGCCACCAGAGATTCTCAGCGCCACGCAGGTAAATAAGTTACAGTAAAGTATATATAGTGTCATTAACAAATAAAATAATAAAGTGGTAAATCCAAACATATCGAGTGAAGCATTGAATCTTCAATAAACTTTTTCTTAAATGGATTTTTTAATCCATTAATATTTTTAAGTGTAATTTCAATATAATGCATATTCCTGTAAAATGAAGGAGTTCTGAATATTTGTAAAATGATGTTACCCAAAATTAACATTTTAAAAAAAGTTTCATTAAGTAAATGTTTAATTGATATAAAATTTGCTAAATCTATAAACAAAACATGATTAATTGATTTTACATCAAAATATCTATCCCAAAATCATTTTTTATTGTACATGATTTCCCTCTGTATTAGGGTATCTTTCAATATTAGGTAAGATGTAACTCATTTAGCAACACAATTCATATTATAGTTTTCAAATATTGTAAAAGAATACTCATTTTCATGTTCCTTAAAACGATCGTAGCACCCTCGATAATAGAAATGGCACTTATAATGAGTAAATTGTAAATAGATATTTTACAGAAGACCCTACCTTGTTATCTACCACGAAACATCTCTTTACTTCATTAGAACATCATTTGTTTCGCTGTGCAGTAAAACAGTGGTTCACGAGAGTCAAATTCCTCACGCACACACACACAAAAAAAAATGCGAATTTAATTACACTGAAAAAATTTACTCAAATTTTTATTAATATTTAACAAAATGAAACTAAAAGCGTAGGCCGAATATCTCAGTGCTGTATTTTACAATTACGCGTGTATTTAATTTTTAATTTTTTTTTTTCCAATGAAGAATATGGATCTGACTGTGACAACTTATATTTTTTATTGCCATTCGAGAACACGAACCGGTCACGTTTAACATTGTCGCTTTAAGAGGGCGACACACAGCCCCCAAAGATTATCAGCACCACGCTGATAGTTGACAATACAGTAAGGTATATATAGTGACATTATCAAAATAATATAAAAAAAAGTGGTAAATCTATACTCACGGCTGAAAGCACTGAATTTTCAATAAAACATTTTTTAAATAGAATTTTTTATATAACATTATACTCTAATGGAATTTTAATATGATATATATTACTGTTAATCGAGGAGTCTGTATAATCGCTTTTTACGAATATTCAAAGATAAAAATTGTAAAGCAAGTTCTATTAAGTAAATGTTTACTTGATAAGAAATTTGCTAAATCTATAAAACAAAACACGACTAAATGATTTTATGTCAAAATATCTATTAAAAAAATGTGAAGAAAAGGGCGTTAAATATCGGAAATATGTTAAAATAAAGTTTTACTATTATGCGTTGCTAATTTTTTTGTTTTCCAATAAGCTTTAATATGGTTAGAAGAAACTCTTATAACATTTTGATTTATATTACGTTGTTGTTACTTATCCCACTTGGTAGATCCTTACAGATTTTTTTTTTTTTCATTTCAAAATAATTTTCAAATGTAATTACTATAATACATTAAAAAAACCAAAATTTTGTAGAATTTTAAAAATTAGATGTTATTCTTGTATTTACACGTTTAAATATTATTTATATCATTTATTTATTTGTTCTGAATTATAAAGCTTTGGGTATAAAATTCAAAAAGACACTTTTATTATAATTTTATCTTTAAAAGCTTTAAAGTATCTATTACTATCAATTAGTTTAATTTCCTTACTATTAATATCTCAAAGAAAAATAAATTTAATATTCACCCATTTTATTTAAGTAGAAAAAATTTATTTTGTATCATCATTTTTATTTCAAAAGTGGAATTAAATTTTGCATTATTCTAATTGTGTTATTTATTCACAATTTTTAAAGTATATTATTTATTACAAAAAATTCATTTTGATAGTTTCAAACACAAATTCAAAAATAGGTATAATAAAATAATCCTCAACAGGTAGTAGACATATGAACATAAATTAAGCATTAAAAAAATCCATTTGTCTAATAACAAACAAAACCCTTCATAAATCTTTTTTTTATACAATCCCAAAAATGTGATGATGATTTTATAAACCAGACCACATAATTGTAATTATCAATATATGGTGTTTTATATATATAATATACAATAAAATTCTGTACAAAACTTGTTATAAATTATTTGATAGAATTTTTTTTTCTTTGATAAGTTTAATATTGTAAAAAAATTGGAGTAGAATATTACGAAGTAAAAAGTAATCTATTAGAAAACAAACAAACTTATTCATTTATTAAGGTCATATACTGACTTCCTGGAAAAAAAAAAAAAATGCCATAATGTGAAGTTTAAAAAACACATCCATCTTAGTGAAGGACAAATAAAAAGGAATTAAAAATGATTGTATTGAGTTGTTTATATGTTTACCATTTATCGAATATTGTATAATATGAATTGCAGCAATTGTATGATATTTGACTTGATGCTTATTTTTGATGTTTTATTCTAGTTTTACTTGTGATACTTTTGAAACTTACCCTTCAAAGAAACCACCATTTTTTGCAAAAGAACAGATGATTTACATGTAAGTAATTTTTATCTTAACAAAATTCTTGTAACTTTGACAAATAGATGATCTGTAAAATTTTATTTTAACAAAGTTATATGTATTCGAAGCTATTTTAAAATGTTTTCCTGATAAAAATGCTTACTTTTGAAGTAATGACTCTAATGCAATTCTTCAGTTGTAATTTTTGTGTCTTTCTAGTGATTAACATTCTTGATTTTTAAAAAAAGCTAAAAATGTAAATTTTGCATGACAAAACATTTCTAAATTATTTTTAAACATTATTGTGAAGCAGACAGTTTTTATGGACTATAGTGTACAAAAAAAGATTTTCTGATTTTTATCAATTAAAATTTCTTATTTCTTTCATGTTAAAATCATTTGAAACTTTTAATTTTTTCTACTTTGCTTGTAATTATGCACAGAAATACACAATTCTAGAAAATTAAGCGAGTGCCTGCATGCATATGTATTTATTTCTAAAATTTATTTAATAATTTAAGTACTTTGAAATAAATTGAATTTCTTTGAATACCTAGTGATTCTCAAGGCCATTGCATTGAATTCCACTCATGTTTAGTTTTCTTTTTTCTTTATAATTGCTTTATTTTAGCTTTTATTTAATGTTTGTCTTACTGTGAGATTTTTAAGATCACTTGATTATTTTTATTTTTTTTTTTTTCATCATACTGTTTTTTCTGTGGTATTAAATGAGAACAGTGTGTCTGTAAAAAGTTTAATGAAGATTCAATTTTGCATTTGTACATGACTGGATTGTATTCCACGTCATCTAAAATTTTGTTGACATAACTGCTTTAATAATTGATCATCTTGAACCAATGATTTTTCATTCATTAGTTTTTCTTCAGCTAATTTTAATAATCAGTGTAATAATGAGTATTTATTATAATATGATAGTTTATAATATTATTTTAAACAGAATAAAATTAAAAATTTAATTAAATATTCTCCCTTTACTTTCTCTAGCAACGATTCAAACAAATTGAAAAACATTTTATTCAAATGCTGAATATAATACTGTTTTATCTTTGAAATTATACTCTCAAATTTTTTAAATATTCTATTTCTATTGACTAATGTCATATTTGTTTCAAAACTTCTTTCTGTATCTCTATCATATAATAAGTCGACAATTAACTTTTTTTTGCAGTACAAGTTGCAAGTTGCTTTATTGACACTGATCATATAGAAAGGAGAACTTGGAACTTATGTCTGGTACAGGTGAGTTAAGCTTTTAATCTTCATTGCAATTATGTCAAGAAATATCAAAATTAGTGCATTGTTTTAAAAAAGTGTTTCATTTTTCATTATTAGTTCATCGTGAAGAAAATCCACTATCTTGAATTGGCAGTTTTAAAATAAATATTTAATGCCAACATTTTAAATTTTATTTACTCTGTTATTAAAACAAAAGAAGTTTAATATAAATTTGAACCAAAAAATTCATTGTTATTTTTATATGAAATTAAATTTAACTAAACCACTTTAATATGATTATTGACAAATGTACATTGATGTTAAGCTTCAGAAAATTTGTATTGACAGAAGTTTTTTTTTAAAAAAAAGTCTATATATAGTTTTCATATAACTGCTCTGATACAAGACACATAACATATATGATGATATTTCTAAAAAACATTTCCATTGCTTTTTTTGTTATCTGTAAATAACCTGGAATGTCCATATTTTGTGCTTCATTTTTAATATAGAATTGTTTTCCCTTTTATTGCATGCTGAATGTTTCTTTTATTCATTCGGTGTATAACAAAATCTCCAAGAGAATATGTGATTTTATACTTAGTGCAGAAATTGTCATTTTAATATACATATTTTATTATTTCTATATTGTTTTAATGTAATAGTCAATGATATTATTGGATAACATTGCATTTACTTTATTCCATAAGATAGTTTTGTTGGTCTGTGTATTGATTTGAGGCTTATTCTTTGATGTATTTTCATGGCTTATTATGACAGAAAAGCAGTTGATATTCCTATTTAATAAACTTTTAATATATAATATTTCTTAAATATTCCCTTAGTATAAATCTGTTTCTGATTGCAAACTATTAACTAATCTGTTTAATTCTCGCAAAGTGTGTATGCTTTATCTAGTCATGTTGATATTAATTATATAAATAAATACTGGAAAAACAAATTCATTTACTTTTGGGACAATTTTTAAAGTCTTTAAAAAAAATTTCTAAATTATTGTTGAAAATTAATGTGAAGCAGACAGTTTTTATGAGTGGCTATATTGTATTAAAAAGATATTTTCTGGTTTTTATGGCTGGATTTTTCTTATTGGGAATTGAATGGAGATCTTTTCTTGTTTAAATAATTGGGAATTTGTTTTATTTTTTCTACTCTGCTTCTAATCATGTTGAGAATTGCACGGTTGTAAAAATTTTTGTAGGTGCCTGCATGCATATAGATTTCTTTAATAGTTTTATAAGTACTTTGTAATAAGTTGACTTTAATTGCGTGCCTAGCGATTCTCAAGGCCTCTGTGTTGAATTCCACTCCTGTTTTGTTTTTCTTCGTTATTTATAATTGTTTTTTTTTTTTTTTTTTAATTAATTTTTTTAAGTTTTATTTATGTTGGTCTTACTGTGAGATTTTTAAGATAACTCGATAGTTTTTTTTTTTATCATATACTGTTTTTTCTGTATTATTAAATAAAAACACTTTGTATCTATTGAAATTTTAATTAAGATCTCAGTTTGCAGTTGTCCATAACTGGATTGTATTTTCTGCTGTCTAAAACTTTGTTAAATAATTTCTTTAATAATTGATCATCTTCAAGCCACTTATTTTTCAGTCATTAGTTTTCTTAAGCTAATTTTAGTACTAGTGTAATTATGAGTGTTGATTATAATTTGATAGTTTATAATATTTTGATCAGAATATATTTAAAATTTGAATTACATCCTCTCCCTTTATTTGTTCTGACAATAACTCAAATGAATTGAATAACAATTTGTAAAATGCTGAATATATATCTTTAAAATTAGAATATCAAATTTCTGAAATATTTTTTTGTTTAGACTAATGTCCTATTTCTTTAAAAACTATTTTCATTATCTTTATGATATTTTTCTTTCTGTTCTACCAATCTTTTCCCCCCCTTAATATAGTAATTTTTTTATTTTTACTATTTGCTTTCAAATATATTTAGTGTAATCTTTTTTATTTTTACTATTTGTAAATCATTTACTTTCAAATAATTTTAATGTTTCCTTCAAGTGTTCTGTATATAACAAAATCCCGAAAAAACATGGCATTTTATACATATTTGTCTAAGTGCAGAAATTGTCAATTTAATATACTTATTTTATATTCTGATATTATTTTAATCTAATATTCTCTAAAAGTTTTAAATAGCATTCTATTTTATATAATTTTTTGTGCCAAGCATTTATTTTATTCCATAAGGTTTTTTTTTTTTTCTGTCTATTGATTTAGGGCTTATTTTTCTTTTATTATGAATTGTTATAATTGAAAAGAGCAGTTTTAATTCTCTTTTTAATAAGTTTTAATATATAATATGTCTTAATTTTTCCCTTTGTGTAAATCTTTTCTTGGTTTCAAACTGTAACTAATTTGTTTAAAGCTCGCAAAGATTATATGTTTTATCTGGTCATTTTGATATTAATTATACAAATAAGTACTTTAAAATTAAATTAATTTTCTATTCAAATATCCCCGAAGATTTTTTAATTTTGTCACAAGAATTTAATTTATTTAATAAAAGGGTTTTTTTTCTGTGTATTGATTTATGGCTTATTTTTCTCTTATTATGGACTGTTATAATTGAAAAGAGCAGTTTTAAATCTGTTTTTAATAAGTTTTAATATATAATATTTCTAAAATTTTCCCTTTGTATAAGTCTTTTCTCTATTTCACACTGTAACTAATTTGTTTAATGCTCGCAAACATATATGTTTTATCTAGTCAAATTGATATTAATTATATAAATATGTACTGGAAAATCAACTTAATTTTCTATTCAGATATCTCTGAAGTTTCTTTAATTTTTTGTGAGAAGCATTTAATTCATTACATAAAATGGTTTTGTTTTGCTGTGTATTGATTTGTGGTTTCAGAGCAATTTTAAACCTCTATTTAAAAAGTTTTAATGTATAATATTTCTAAAATTTTGCCTTTGTATAAGTCTTTTCTTGATTTTAAACTGTAACTAATTTTTTATAGCTCGCAAAGTTTATATGTTATATCTAATCATTTTGATATTAATTGTATAAATAAATACTTTAAAATTAACTTAATTTTCTATTTAAATATCTCTGCAGCTTTTTTTAATTCTTTGACTAGCATTTAATTCATTACATAAAATGGTTTTCTTTTGCTGTGTATTGATTTGTTGTTGAAGAGCAATTTTAAATATCCCTATTAAAAAAGTATTAATATATAATATTTCTAAAATTTTACCTTTGTGTAAATCTTTTCTTGGTTTCAAACTGTAACTAATTTGTTTGAAGCTCGCAAAGTTTATATGTTATATCTAATTATTTTGATATTAATTGTATAAGTAAGTACTTTAAAATTAACTTAATTTTCTATTTAAATATCTCCGCAGCTTTTTTAATTTTTGTGACTAGCATTTAATTCATTACATAAAATTGATTTGTTCGCCTTTGTGTTTATTTGCAGCTTATTCTTTTGTGTTTTACATGGCTGGTTAAGATAGAAAAGAGAATTTTTAAGTTTTTATTTAATACATTTTAATATTTCTGAAATGTTTCCTTTCTATAAATCTGTTTTTAATTTCTCAAATCATAACTTATTTGTTAAATGTTCCAAAGGTTATATAATTTATCTTGTCATTTTGATATTGATTTTCCAGTAAATATTTATATAATTAACTTGATTTTCTAATCAGATATCTCTGAAGTTTCTTGAATGAAGTAAATGCTTGTAAAAAAAATTACATAAAGTAGTATTGTGTGTTGATTTGCTGCTTATTCTTTGCTGTTTTATATGGCCGATTATGATGAAAAAAGCAGTGGAAATTCTTATTTAATAATCTTTAATATATAATATTTCTAAAATTTTCCTGTTGTATAAAACTTTTTCTAATTTCAAACTATAAATAAATGTTTAATGCTATTTTATAGTGTCATTTTTTTTGTTTTACTATTTGTAAATCTTTTATTTTCAAACAATTTTTTGTAATATTGTAGTTTTTTTATTGTTCAAAATACAATTATTTTTCTACAAATGAGAAGAAAATCCGACATCTTGATATTGACATTTTAAAATAAATTTTCACTACCAACATTTTAAATTTTGTTTACTCTGACAATAAAATAAAAGAAACTGAAACAGGTCTGATGCTGTGCTCCGTCTGTTTCTTTTGGCAGTAACTGCTAAATACCGGTCCTCATTCGGCGTTGTAACTCGGGGCGACCTGTACTGTAACATCTACTCACATTACCATCATCTTGGAATCGTTGCCGAAGCCTGGAGATGACACTCTGGGCGATTCCAAGTTCCTCGGATACTTCCAGCTGGGTACGTCCACATTCCAGTCGTCCGATAATTCTACCACATAAAAATCATCCAAATGCTTCCTTTGTGCCATAACTATGCGGTTATTGCACTGAAAGCCTTTAAAAGTGCTTGTGAACAATTTTACTTCTTTGCCACCATTCCTTATATACCCCTCTCTTACACTCTCGTCATTGTGACGTATTATCCGCGATATCTGGTGGTTTCTTGTAATTTGCATATTCTTCTTCAAGATGTGTGTGATAATTCTACAGGTGAAAATTTTTATTTTAGAGTTCAATTTCTGTGTGATTCTGAATTATCCTTAATTTATGGACATGAGTGTATATATAATTGCTTAAAGAATAAACGTGGAATGAAAAATTACTTAAATAGGCGAAATGATTTCATAAACGAGTTTAGCACGGATATATACGTTATTGAGGTTATATGATTTATTGCAGTTTGTGGAAGGGAGTCTGCCCTCCCGCTGTATCTGCTGCAGTCGTGCAGGATCGTCGTGAACTAGACGCTAGTGTAGTAGTCCTCTGTCTTTTTTTAATTATTTACAGCATTGAAAAAAATTGGTTAAAAGTATAGTCTTCAGAAAAAGATTCCTTGAATTCCATCTTGATAACCTTGTATATAAAAGAAATGGAAACAACATGGTCAATTACTAAATAATCAATTATAAATAAATATGTTGGTCAATAAGCATTGTTTATTAAATCATATTTTTGAAATGCTTATTATTTTTATATATACTTCTGGCCATTCCCTAAACTCAAAAGACCATTTCAGGGACACCGTTTTGAGTCGATTGAAGAGATTCAACGTGAAACGCCGCACACTTTGAAGGCCATCCCTGCCGATGACTTTCCAGCACGCATTGAGGATTGGAAGAAAAAGTTGTCATAAGTGCATTGTGTCCGGAGGGGATTACTTTGAAGGCGATGAAATAAATTTGGAAGAATAAATAAAGAGTTTTTAGAAAAAAAAATAATTGGTCTTACTTTTCGGGCACAGTAGTATATCGTTATAATATTTGTAAAGTGATAAATAGAATACATTTAAAATTTGATGAAACAAATTTTGAATATCAGTTAAACGAATTAAATCAAGATCAACAAAAATTTTGAAGGATTACATCTTCAATTCTACTCATTTAAAAAATGCCGAACTCAACAGGACATCACTTTCATATACTAAAGTTAAGAGCCTTTGTTACCGTAAGAATCGAAACTTCTTGTTCCAATATATAGCAATAGAATATATTTAAAAAGTTAAATTAAAATTTGATAAAATAAAGTTTTTACATTTGTTTAACAAACTAAAGGCTCGTTCTCACCGAGGCGAGAAGCGTTTAAACGACAAGAGTTCACCAATCACTAGCCTCACTGCGTTCGTCTGAAACCGGTTTGAAATGCTATTTCTGACGTTTCGCTGTGAAGTGGTCGAAAAAATTTTCTTCCCTGCCGCGGCGGTGGGAAAGAGCCTTTACATTTCTATAGATTTCCTGAGTTCACCAACCCAAAAGGGTGGTAAACTTCTAATAACACAAGTGACCCTCTCAAATCAAATGAAAAAATTTATTGAAGTTTATATACATCAAATTTTTCCGAAAAAAGTGGTAGATTAATATTTATACCATTGAACATTTAATAAAGTTATTATATTCTGATTTGGCATGGCTTCTATCTTGTTTAAGTAGACAGACGATGAAGAAATACTTTGCAAGAAAAGAACGGTAAAAACTAATAGGAAGAGCTTGCCCAATAGATTAAAAAAAAAGTGTGATACCATAATAGTTTAAGTAAAAAAAAAAAAAAAAAAATAAGAATAATAAAAGAAGAAATTTATAACGTGTTTTTTTTTTTTTTTTTTATGTATATAAATATATAATTGCTTCAAGAATAAACATGGAATGAAAAATTACTTAAGTAGGCGAAATGATTTCGTAAACGAGTTTAGCCAGGGCCAGCGAGACACGTTCTTGGGACAATTTAAGTTCTTTAAAAGTGTCTGAACGAAAAGAATTGGGACTTCCTGGTAGAGGTGGTAAACTTACTAAGAAAACACATTTTGCTCTGCATTTTACTACGGAATCTTTAATAGAATTGATAAATTACATATTTGAAACATATAATGTAATGTATATTTTGATAGGAAAATTTCAAACAGATCCATTAGAGGCTCGATTTGGACAATATCGACAGATGTCGGGGGGGGATTACAATGTTATTAATAATTATGTTAAACTAAGAAATGACAAATTTAAGATACCAAATAAAGAAAATTGTCAACTTTAACCTCATAATATAATGAAAAATGCCTTTTGGCTAGTTTGAAAGTGTGTTAATATAATTACATTTGGTATCAGTTTACAATATGATTACATGTATTTTGTATATTTGCCTTAGAATAAAAAAATATTTCATTACCTAAAAATTTATTAATATGCATCTAGGTTTCATTATGTATATCATTGCATATATCTTGATTAAGAATAATAATATTAATTATTTTTTGTTTAGCAATAGAAGCTTTTTAGAATAACTATTTAATATTTAGATACTATAATTTTGTATAAGATTAATATAAAGGGATAATATCCTGATGATTGAGCTTTGTGTTTGACTAGAGATATTCTGGCATTTATTAAGCTATAATTTTTTGGATATCCCAAAGTGTTTCACTACAACTAATTTTCATGCCATAAATGTAAATATAGAAACATATTTTTGTATAATGAAGGTTTGTTTTGGAATGATGTAAATAATAAATTATATAAATATAGTATAAAAAAGAATTATTATTGTTAACATTCAAATAAAAAAATTTTAGGATTGATATATATATAATTTAGCAGAGAAAAAATTATTTTCAATTTTTATACAATTTGTATAGATAAATTTAACTCCACTAATAAATGAAAATTTAGAAAATATTTTTTAGTATTATATATACAAACTATAAGGGTTATTTGTTTATAAACTTTTGAAATAAACTATTTTATTAAAATAATTCATTTCTGTCATTATAGAAGATTTTAATGAGCAATATAAGATAAAAATTATTTTAGTTGGGGAATTAATCTACTTTTTTAATAATTGTATTTATATTAAAAAAACGTTTGTGTTTAAAACAATTCAAGGTAGATTCATAATGTGGTACTATTGGTTTAAATAAATATTTAAAGTTAAATATTATTTCTAAAATCAAATTTTCACCCTGGAAGAAGCTCGCCCACAACTGTGACGTCACAAAATCAACGCTCAGGCCCTGAAGAGCGCGATGAATGAACTATCTCGCCGGCCCCGGTTTAGCACAGATATATACGGGGATATACGATTTATAGCAGTTTGTGGAAGGGAGGCTGCCCTCCCGCTGTATCTGCTGCATCGTTGGGAACTAGACGCTAGTATAGTAGTCCTCTGCCTTTTTTTAATTATCTTTATTTACAGCATTGACAAAAATTGGTTAAAAGTATAGTCTTCAGAAAAAAAAAAATTCCTTGAATTCCATCATGATAACCTTGTATATAAAAGAAATGGAAACAACATGGTCAATTACTAAATAATCAATATAAATCAATTATAAATAAATATGTTGGTCAATAAGCATTGTTTATTAAATCATATCTTTCAAATGCTTATTATTTTTATATATAAAAAAGTTATGTTCTTTGGAACAAGAGTAAATAACATTGCAAACTTACATAAAAGGTCATTCCAATTCTTTTAGTCGCAATACTATAGAACATGAATCGCAGACAAAAGCATATGTTACGTCGAAACCCATGTTCCCCCGCTAGGGGAGGTCAACGCCCTATGCCCGGAAAACATCCTGTTTGTGGGGGTGTCTGGCAGGGGGTGAGGGCCAGGGAGAGAAAGAAGGAATGTAAGTAAAACGAGTTGAAACTTAGCAACCGAAGGAAAAGGTTGGTGTTAGCGGTCCATCCATGAGTAGCGGTGGCTGCATAATTCATAGAGTTCAACCCCAGCGACCATCAAGAAAGGTTGCTTGTGGCAGTCCATCCATGAGCGCGATGACTGCATAAATAATTGAGTGTAACCCTCAAGAAAGGTTATGTGGGCAGTTCCATCTTCGAGTTTGATGACTGCCAAAAATAAAGGAGTTTTATTTACATACAGTCCACTATGTTGAGTATTATTTCCATTAACTGAGTATGTGTCATTTTTGGAATTTGTTTCTTGAGTCCGAGCTATCGAACAGCATATTTGTAAATTTTTATTAGAAAAATAGTTATTTTAAAATATCATAAATGCAGGATAAAAATCAGATATGTATTAGTTGATGACGACGATTTGTAAGGTTTACGGAGCGCCTTGGTTGCTGGGCAACCTCTAGCTCCTTCTTTGCAACAATGAAGGAAAGTACATTAGCTTTAAGCCCATTGCATTAAATTAAATCAGTTAAAATTAAATTTAAACAATTAAAGAAGATAGGAAAGAACCTTTTTTTAAATATAATTATAAATAAAATTTAAAAGAAAAGAAAATTTATATAAGGAATAAAATAAAAATATAAAAGTGGATATAGAGATTACATAGTAACTAATACAAAAATGAAAAAAAAAAGTTAAAATCTTAAAGACTTGATGAGGAAAATCCAGTAAATTTTATAATATTTAAAAAAGGAATGAATGTTGGTAAATTGTTTATAAATGTCAATTATAAATAAAATTTTAAATTCAGTTAAGATTAACACATTTATTTAATATAATTATTTTACCCCTACATGTTCAACATAAATATCCGAAGTTTCCCATTTATTGGCAAATTATTTTTTACCATTGATTCCGCCTGATAGATGGCGCTCTCGGTATGTAAATACGCTTAGATCGGAATCTTCAAAAAACTATTGAAAACCATAAATGGTAAAATTTTAATGCTCGTTTTTCGCCGAGGCGAGAAGCGGCAAGAGTAGACCAACTTTCAAATCGAAGCGGAACTTCACCAGGCGTAATGTTATTTCTGACGTTTTGCTGTGAAGCGGTCGAAAAAATTTTCTTGCCTGGCGCCTCCGTGGTAAATTGACTTAAAGGTGCAACAAAAATTTTTGATTGATTTTATGCTCAACTCCACTTATTTCAATAAAGGCGATTTCTTCTAGAAATCACCTTTTATCAGAGGGAAAGTATAGCTCAAACTCACCACTGCGTATGAAACTTTTTATATATAAATAAAAATATACATTTTTTAAAAAGTGGTAGATAAAAATAATTCCATCAAATAAGTGAAACGTATGTTAAGTTTCGAAAGAATAATGATTTCAAATTTCGTCACTTCTATTCTCATTGTACAGGGCGACAAATTTCTCATATTTTGTAATCTTTTTCTGTTTCTCAATAAACGTCGTCATTCTATGCCAGACTATCTCATGGTTTCTCGTCCGATTTCAAATATTTTTTATATATAGTTTCTTCAATTTAAATTGTTGTGCATATCAATTTACTATACTTTGAGCAAATAGGGATACCCTTGTTATAGGAATCCATGCACTGACTTCACTTTTTGTATGAAATGGCCTTACAATGTTTTGTGTTAAAGAGTCAAATTAAAATGCATGAAGGAAGAATGGAATTGACTTCTCACTTGGCATATTAAAGAGCCAATCTCCTACTTAATTCATTTGCAATAAAATATAAATTTCTAATAATATTAATCACAAAATAAACGTCGCATTAAAATAAACTTCGCAACAATTTTACTCCGCTCCGTTTCTTAATTTATTCACCCCGCTCGCAGGCTATTTTTAGGCCTAGTGCTCTCCTGCTCCTTCATTATAATGCGTTTCTTACGCCTTTCTGTTTAATAATGAGATGAGTAAGGTTTTTTTTTCGCTTAAATGAAATTAAAACTGAAGTTCTTAAAAAATTAAAAAATAAATAAATTAAAAAAAAAAAACTCTAAGGTCAATTGTTTTTACAAAAATAGTTCAAATAAATATAAATGAATAAACCAAGGACATGAAAACTGATACGTGGGATAAAAATACAAAAAAAAAAAAAAAAATTGAACACGCACAAGGCCCCCAAAAGTATAAAAATGAAGCCTAAAATTAATGTAATAATATACTATGAGAATGAATAAGAAAATTTATTAAATTAAGTTAATTATTTTTATTATTACCCAGATATGATCCGTTCAGAATGGTAAGTAGAATCAGTTTTTTAAAAATATATGTATGTAAATTAAGAATGGGAATTTAAAATCTAGATCAAATTCTCACTGAAAAAATTTCTTTTATCTTTCAAACAAAGGACATTAAATTATAAATACAAACACAAGACACATATACACGCTAAATTCAAAAATGTACCGCATTCTGCGAAAGCTCAGCAATGTTTTTATTCCCTCTTTTTACAGAGGAAATCTTTCATTGTGTCTCTCTGCTTTTCTATGACTCCTGGGTCAAGTTTGACATCATTTCATCTAAACTAATCTGTATTTGTTTTATAAAATAAATAAATGCTTATTTTTTTTAATTAGTAAATGTTGAAAAAAAACTCAATTCTTTTTAAATGTTTACATTAGTATAGTATAAGTGAAAAATTCAAACAAAAAGAATTATTTTTTGTTGGAACTATTTTCTCGTTAGCTGTGATTCGATTTCCACTAGACTCAATATTCCTTCAATATAGATGGCGCTCAATTCTTCTATATAGATGGCGCTTTCTTTGCATACTGGAAGCTGGGGTAATATTTTAGGATTACCATCTCCTCATCATAATTTAGATTTAAAATATATATGAACTTTTCTCTGTGTATATCACAGCTTTAATCGCGTTTCACACTTTGACCACTGGGAAGGTTAATAATCAATGATTTTGAAATATTCTGTAAATTAATTTAATTGTTTCAAGTATTTTGTTTTTGAAAATTATGTGATATTTTTTTTATATTTTTCTGTTTCTTTCAAATATGTAGGTTTATTATTATTTTGCTTTCTAAGTTATATTTATTCATAAATATTTATTCACGATATTTTCTTTCAATTTGACAAACCATGATTCTTAATGGTTTATTGCATCCGAGATTGAGATCTTGATTCCTTTACACTTTTAATTGATATTATTTGCCAATAAAATTTAGCAAAAATAAAAATGGGGAGAAGGGGAAATGTCAAAAACATGCATATCAATTATTTTTTTTATCAGAATGTTTGTTAAAAATAGAAATTTAAACAAAATACGAAAAATGATGCGAGTTATAAATTTAAGATGATGGACATATTCATGAATACTTTAATTCCATGAATGAAATCTAAGAATGTTTCATTTTCTGCATCGGGACAGCGTTGGTTCAGTTATTTTGAAATGAGGACAGTGTTGAAATGTCATCATTTGATTGTCAGCGAGGTAAGGGAAGTTTTTGTTCTAGGAAAGAAGCTAGCCCCAAGTATTCATCCTTCTTCGGTAAATAATTCTTAGATAACGGGATTGTATCTATGGTATGTTAACCAGGTAGGGGGTCTGTCTTTTAGATAGCAGCGATTCAGTGCTCGTCAGGCAGATGAAGTCGCAGTGGTTATATTAGACAATAAGTTTAATCGACGAGAAATGGTAATTCAACTATGAGGAAGAGGAGGATCAAAAGGCGCATTGCGATCATTGGAGCGCATTTCAAAAACACATCGTTCTTACGATGTCAATACCTGTAACTACAATTACTTCAGTTTTTACTTTTATTCGTTCTTCTGTCTGACAAATATAATTCGCACAATGCCGGGAAAACAATTCAAAGTTTTCAATATTTTTAAACTTGATTAAATTTCAAGCTAATTGCTGACGAACAATTTGTATTTTCTCCTTGAAAATTTAAATAAGAAAGGTTATTAAAGCTAAAAGACCATACATTTAAATACCATAATTTTAAATGTTAATCATTTAAATGCTAAATAAATTTAATTTTATGGGGATCATTTAAAAATTTTGGAATTGTAAAAATATACAGATGAGACATATTTACACACATATATATTTCTATATATCACATATATATCGATAGTTTTTAATCCGGTGTACAACCAAAATTCTCAAACATCTTCTAAGCATGGCCTTAATTTTTTTGTTAAATAAAAACTTCAATTTCTGATAGCGATTTAGAGAAGAAAACAAAATTAACTTTATAATTATGTACATTTGCTTATTGTTTATGTTTTAGAAATCGCATTTAATATTTTTATTCATTATTTGGTTTTTATTCACTTTATAAAAGACGCGCGGGGTCCTTGTTTTTGTTCGCGCCAATTTCCTTACTGAGCGGAAAATAAATATCGCATCCTTTTTAGTGACGTATAAATAGGGAAAATGAACTGTTTCCATATAGTGTTTAGGGGATTATAGTCCTTGTTGCTTCGCATCCCCATATACTCCTTCGATTCAAGATTCATTTATTCTTCTGATGAAAACATTGAAAATGTGCTGATATTTCTCAAAAAGGAAATGGAATGCCGTGAAAGAAATAATTAAGCTTCCTTTACGGATTCGCATTCCAACAAACAGTATACTATTGCTGGTACTATAAACATAGGAGATATAGATTTATCGCACATTCTGAGTTATGAATATCGGTGTCAGGTGTTCGAAGAGATGAAAAATTTGAAGCCAAATAAACTAGAAACCGCTAACTATTGGATGAAAATTATTTTGAATGAAATTCTCCGTAAAATTTTTTATGAAAATTATTTTGAATGACATACGCCAAGCCCACGAGATTACTCATTGTTGAAGGGGAAGGAAGCATATATTATCCCACTTGGCAGACATCTGCCCACGAGCCCATATGTACTCATTGTTGATTGTGATGGAGCACCCGTAGGTAGAAGTCTGACTTTGGCTCCGTGAACGCTCTTACAGCCATAGGAGACCGGACCTACGGTTTAAAGTGGATTCCGAACCACTACAAACATCCATGGCACCGCCGGGACTCGAACCCGAAACTTGTGGCACCGAGCGCTAGACACTCGGCCATTGAGGCCCCTTATAATATATATATATATATATATATACATTATAAGGAATTTGACAATTTACTACATGGATATTTTTGGATTGCTTCTTTAAAGCAGTAAGAGATTATAACCATATGATCACCGCTGTATATACATTCCCAAAATGTGTCTGGTTGCATCTTGTAAAAACCACTAATAAACAGTGCGCATCAATGACACTATAAATTCAGCGAACTACACTCATGCCCATATATTAAGGATAATGAAGTTCAGGCAAAGAAAGAGACAGAAGCAAAACAAATTTGACTTATTTGTAAAGTCTATTTATTAAACAAAAGGTAAAGAGCAAAAAAGATGCTATATGTTTGACATAATTAATAAAAATTCAGGCAATTTTTACTCCCTGGAGCAAATTTCAAAAAGAACCTATTTACAAAAAACAGTATAAACATTGTTAGTATGATGGCAAAAAATATGGATATGTTTCCCATAATGCAATAAATAGGCGATTACAACGCCTAGGCATGCAAATATCAAAATCAACCTATCTTACACGCCGCAGTTAATATGGAGTATATCTCCGGACGATGCAAGGTACAGGACCTTATAAGTGGTTTTAGTACAAAATCAATCTGATCTTGGGGAATATTACACCACTCATCAAGCAATGCCCTCCGAAGTTCCGGTTGACAGGTGGGAGGTGGTTGACGGGTTGCAATTCGTCGGCCAAGCATATCCCACACATGCTCTATTGGATTCAAGTCCGGTGAGTATGCTGGCCAATCCATACGGGTGATATCCTCCAATTGAAGGCATTCGTCTACAATGTTTGCACGGTGAGGACGGGCGTGGTCATCCATAAACAGAAATTCAGCACCCATGGCGCCCCGAAACAAACGTGCATGTTGTTCCAGAATGACATCCCGAAAGATGTGGCCTGTCATCGTTACACTCTGAACATGCAGGTCAGTTCTGGAACCAAGAATAATTCCTCCCCAAACGAGCCATCATGCACCACCATAACGGTTTCGTTCAATGGTGTTCTCTTGGTGGTAACGGGTACCTGGCACTCTCCATATGAAAGTCCGGCGAGAATCAGACTGCAAACTAAACCTGGACTCGTCGGAAAACATCACACCAGACCACTATTGCGGTGTCCACAATGCATGCTCTCTACTCCAGGTTAATCGCAGGCGACAGTGAGTTGCGGTAAGTGGAACACATCTGACAGGCCTACGAGCATATAGACCAATGTGCCCTAAGCGTCTGTACACGGTCTGCCTTGAAACTGTCGTACCGGTAGCTGAAGAGAGCTGACGAGACAGGTCTGATGCTGTGCTCCGTCTGTTTCTTTTGGCAGTAACTGCTAAATACCGGTCCTCATTCGGCGTTGTAACTCGCGGGGCGACCTGTGCTGTAACATCTACTCACATTACCATCATCTTGGAATCGTTGTCAAAGCCTGGAGATGACACTCTGGGTGATTCCAAGTTCCTCGGATACTTCCAGCTGGGTACGTCCACATTCCAGTCGTCCGATAATTCAACCACGTAAAAAATCATCCAAATGCTTCCTTTGTGCCATAACTATGCGATTATTGCACTGAAAGGCCTTTAAAGCGCTTGTGAACAATTTTACTTCTTTGCCATCATTCCTTATATACTCCTCTCTTACACTCTCGTCATTGTGACGTACTATCCGCGCCATCTGGTGGTTTCCTGTAATTTGCATATTCTTCTTCAAGATGTGTGTGATAATTCTACAGGTGAAATTTTTATGTTAGAGTTCAATTTCTGTGTGATTCTGAATTAATAATTTATGGACATTGTAATAAATTAGTTACGTAGTTTTGTCGAAAAAAAAAAAAAATACAAAATTATTCCTAAAATAGAAAATTGTCTAAATACCTGTAATTAACTCAGATGTAATTTATGTACATAATAAGTATAACTGTAATTAATAACTGTTAAGACTCGACATAATTTTTAAAAATTATTTTATACAAATGTTCAGATTAAATTAATTTTTAGTGTTTAATCTCATAACAAATCATTAAATATTATTTGTTATGATAATTAATAGGAAAAAAGCGGGCTTTTTCTGCTGTAAATTACATCCTGTTTTCATATATTTTTTTTTTCTTCTTTTAGCCTGTGATAAGTTAATTATTAACTTTTACATTTTTATAGTAAATATGAAACTAAGGTCCTTTTTGTATAGATGATTATACTACTGTGTCCAAAAAGTAAGACCAATTTTCAATTTAAAATTCCCGGGGCTTATGGAATTTCAATTTTTTTTTTTTTTTTTTAGGTTGCTGGGCACTGTCCTTGACATCTGTGTGAAATTTGAAGTCAAAATATTCATTAGTGTTTGAGTACGCTTGCCTTTGTGAGACGCTAAAATTGATTCTGGCTATTTTTGAAATGTCTGAATTAATTGAGGAAAGAACTGGACGACCATCAACCTCAACCGACGAAGCTCACCCCCAAAAATTAAAGATTTGGTGCTTGCAAATCGAGGGAAACCTAGAATAGGGAGGAAAATCACACTAATCATTTGACAAATACTTGTTAATTTTTTTTATATATTTAATATCTTGCATCAACATTATTCCTTTATTTAAGTCTTTGAATTGCTGCTCATTTTACTTAAAAATATATATATATATATCTGTGCTTATCAGGAAATAAAATTTCAGAAATTTTCATTACAATATTTACTTTGGTAATTTTCGAAGATGAATATTAAAAGTTATTTTTAACAAGTTATCAGTTATTTTTTTATTTAAAAGTTTTAATAATTTATAATATAATATTTGTATTTAATGTATCTAAGCTATACACACACAGAATCTAAAGCAATGCAAACACAATTTTTTATTTTTATACATTTAGAAGAGTAGAATTCTAAAATAAACATCCCTAATAACATGCAATAAAATAATAAAAATCTATATATACATCCAACATCTATATAATAAATATATGTAAACTCCTTGTAAATGGTGATTTTAATAATTCTTTAAATGAAAGCTGCGCATAAAACAATCCAGCGAACTGTTCATTTTAGTTTTATTTAATATTATCAAATTTTATATTTCTTCCTTGGATAAGATCCTTTTAATCGTAAAAGAATTTTCTGCTCTATTCCAATCCTTAGATGGAATAGATTCTCCTTTCGATCAACTACAAAGTTATAGCAGCCAGCCCAGTTTCTAACCCTTCTGAACCACGCAGTGTAGTAAACTACTCTCGTCATACAGCTCAAGTTTTTTTGCTCTTCCCCCCTACGTCAATAGTACTAACCCCGCCACTTGTAGACGGGACCATGCCTATAATTAGCCATTTATACTTTACCTTCCATGTTTTCTAATCTCAGACAGAAGTTTAAGGCCCCTTCGGCCCCAAGGTACTCCGTTAACCGGAAAATCGACAGTACATTAATTCTGTAAACAGCTATTTGAAGGATGTGTTGATATACCCAGATTTTAAAAGAAAACAATTGTTAAAATGCTATATGATTCATAAATTTCGACGTAGGCTATAGTGACATCACTGATGCCATAGTTGTTGGGACATATTTTAAAAATATTTATGGATATTCAATTAATCTATTTTTTAGGATAGAAAATGGGATGTTAGGACAAGTACAAAACGAGATTTGTTTAGTTTCTCGCAAGACTCTATTAAAGCATTGGTGGCATAACCATCGTTTGTCGTAAAATCAGTTGCCGCAGAAGAAAAAAAAAAATTAACAGACATAAATTTTTACAAATTTTATAGATTCTTGTCAAAATATATTGTAAAAGAATTGAAAAGTACAAGTTTTACATAACGCTCTTGTAGGATATCTGCATTGATGAGAATTAGCAGTCAACTCCAACTGACGAAATGAAAAATCAATGGTTACTTTTAGCAGTGGTACTCACCTTCGACGCTAGATGGCGGTCACTTTTTTTGTCAATGTAATTGAATTTATGTATATATATTAACTGTATGTGTGTAGATTAAGAGTCTCTGTATTGCCAGCTGCATTAGAACAACAACAGTTGAATTTTTGCCTTTGGATATTGGAAGGAAAATTGATATACATTTTTTTATTGGATTTAAATTTAGGTTTTTTTTTTAACATAGCAAATATTTATAATCCATATAGTTTTATTTCAATTTTGTTGTAAAAATAATGCATTTATTTCTGTCTGTTTTAAAAGGCTTTGACATAAATGGGATAAAGGGAAAAAATCTGATAAAAGAAGATATGAACCCTAATATTTCATATTTAGAAAATAATAATTTACACAAAAAATTTGGTATAAATTGATATTCTTATATAAATTTGACATCAAATAAAGAAATTAGATTACATATATTTAGAAGCAATAAACAATTAATGAATTCAACAAAAATATATATATGTATATATATATATAGCAAGGTAACGTAAGAAGGAGAAATGTAAAATCAATAAATGAAAACTTTTTTATTTATTTAAGTGAAATTAAGTTATTATAAATTAAAACCATTTTAATAATCAAATATACAAGGGTTAGTCAGAGTATTTAATCTCGGTTAGTCAGTTCGAATCTGGAATGGTAAGCGAGCCAAATAAGCAGTGATTTGCGCTCTTTTAAATAGCTCGAAAGTAAGCAATTAAAACTACCATCTAGTAGAAGTAATTGGAACTTCACTAGATGGCAGTTTCATTAATTGTAGTAAAGCGATTTCTGACACATCGGTGGGAACGGGTCGGAAAAATTTTCTTCTCTGCCGTTTGAAGCGTCTGCGTAGATTGGAATCTTCAAAAAACTATTGAAGTCCATTAATGGTAAAATTTTGCAATGCTATAGATTCACGGAGTTTACAAACCCAAGCGGGTTGTTAACTCCCTTGCTGGAACGCATTAAAATTTTTCCAAATGATGAAATTTGATGTAGTTTATATAAACCAATTTTGTTTAAAAAAAAGTGGTATATAGAAGTAAATTTTTTTTTATATCTACAGTAGTACAACATAACAATTTATACATTTCAGAAAAAAAGATTTAGCAAAGATGAGTTTTGTTTTCACCAACCTAAAAGTTATACGAGGAATTCGTAAATACAGCAATACTTCCTTAAGCCCGTTTCTGAAAAATTCTTTAATTCTATTGATAACAACAAGAACTCCACAATCCAGGAAATTAAAATTTATGATCTTAATATTAATATTAAAAGACAGCGAAATATTTTGGTACTTACGTATTAACGATACCTTGGCGACAGATTTGGCGGTTTTTAAGTGGCGCCAATCTAACAGCTGCAGATTTGCTGAGTTTTGACGCCATTTTGTAGTGCTACGAAAATGCGTATTTGGGATTTGCCAGAAACAGAACAAGATGCAATTTTATTTTTTCAGGAGCGAAATTTACCAAAACAACGAAAATGTCCCAATTCCCATGACATGAAACTTTATTTTCGTGAACGTAAGTTTTGGAAAGGCAATTTCAGTCAGTGTGCTTATCGTGTGGGACTTAAAAAAGACAACTGGTTTGAGGGAATTCCATTTTGTTCAGCTTTGAGATTCATATACTGCTGGTGTAAGGAGTTGACGTCGAATTTTGAAAGCGTTTTGATTTTAAATGAATTGTTTTATATATTTTATTATTTGGAACAAAAATTTTAAGTGTAGATTGGCGCCACTTAAAAACCGCCAAATCTGTAGCTGCGGTTGGCGCGTGTGCTCTGTATTGGCGCAACTGTCGCCAAGGTATCGTTAATACGTAAGTACCAATATTTTAATTTAATATTTTTTCTTTGTTTTATTTTAATTTTATTTAAATTTTCTATTATTGTGGACAATTTACCTAATAATCAACTGTTAATATCTTGTTATTTACCAAACATACAAAATGTATAACATTTATACAAATTACTAGCCTAAAATTTTAAAAAATACCTTATTTTATAAAATATAACGCTACACATTTTATGAATCTCTTTTGTATTATTTGAAAAAATGCATTGATTAGAGAAAAAAATATCTTTGAAGATTGAAAAAAAAAATTATGCAAACAATCCTAATTATGGATTCAAATATGAACAGAAATATGAAATTCTTTCTTTTTACGAATATGTTAACAATATTTATAGTTAATGTTATTATTATCGCTGTAAATAAATCTAAATTATCAGAAGAATTACTTTCAATAAGGAAAAACATAAGAACACATTTTCTTTAGATTTTAGAATTCTCAAAAAAGAATAGACAGACATTTTTTTTGTTATGTTATCCCATTTTCAAAACAATATATATTAACTCGGTGCGTATAATAAGAAAATTTCACTAGATAATTAAGAAAACTTAGGTGTTTACTTGTACAGTCGCCCCCTCCAAAAAAAAGGAAACACTTAATAATTTTTGAAAATATCATTAGATCGTCATATACATGGTATTGCTATAAACAGCAAGAGAAAAGAAAAACAAAAAAAAAAAACTTTTGGTGCAAAGCAGTTGATTAACAAAATTAATTAGCATGGTTAACTAGCCTCTAACTCGCTTTTTAACTCGAAATTTCATTACGGGAACCAAGATTTTTCATGAAATCGATTCAGTATGATGAAATTAGTATTTGTAAATTTTTTTACAGAGATTTAATTAAAAGTTTTGGAGATATAGGGGTTCAAGAACTGACTTTCCTAATATTATATGAAAATTTCGTTTAATGAACGATATCTCTGGTTCGAATTAATAATTTCTTACCTTTTAAGAAAATCGAAATAAAAGTTTTTTTCCAAAATTAAAAAAAATTTAATCAAATTGTTTGCAAAATATTTTAAAAACATTAAATTTTAAATACCGTTATGAATAAAAAAAGAGTTATAGCATAATAAATATTTATGCAGATGCGATTCTAGTGCCACCACACCTTCAGATATAAATTTTTTTTCAAATTATTATCAAAAGTTTACGAGATGTTGAAAAAAAGGACAATTAGGTACCCGATTCCAACTTTAAAAAAAATATACATATTATATATCTGTTTTTACACAAACGAGATAACGCTGATATCGCATGATCAAAGTTGAAAAGCGGTAACTTAACTAAGAAATAATTTAATTCATTTGATTTAAGTTTTTAATTGAATTCTTTATGAATTTAATTAGATGTTCTCATTTTGAAAATATATATTGTTATTATTATTATTTTTGAAAAAAAGTTTTGTTTTATATAATTCTGAAACAAAAATGATTAAAATTTGACTTCATAAAACATTTGAAATAAAACGTAAAAACACACACACAAGTTTAATTGTTCTAAATGAAGGAATTCAACTTCCAGGTTTATAATAATTTAGACACTAAAATTTAAGAACAGGAATAAAAAAAAAAAAAATCTAACATATAAATAAACAAATTGGTATGGAAATAAAAAAAATTGTTCTGATTACATAAAATATCCTTATTTTCGACTTTGTCGATGTAAGTTAGATATCAGAGAAAGCATTTGTCTGTAGAATTTTAAAATTAAATTAATTAATATTTAAAAAACCAGTGTTTAAAATATAATTTTTCTTTGAAGTGATGAATTATTCAGAAGAAGAATACTCAGATTCAGTATCAGTGTCAGAATTAACAGAAAAAATTGGATCGTACAATTTTTTATAAGGTAATAAAGTTTTTTATTCTATTTATTTAATCGTCAATACAATAAAAATTAAATATACAATCGTTTACAATAAAAATTTATTTTGATATTACATGTTCTTCATAGTGAATGCAATATTATTGTAGGCCTACCTTATTTAATTATTAAACGATAAATCTGTAAGGT
>BPLQ01001973.1:0-74924 GCA_021605075.1 Caerostris darwini
AAACAAAGATGGGACTGAATTTCAGCTATGATTTTTCATCGGATTCAAAGAAAATCATTATTAGTTTCCACATACGCTTTATGTTTGTTTTCTACAATGGAAATTTAGCAAACAGTGCGATACTAGTGCTTGTCAGAAATGATAATTCAATATTTCTCGATATTTCGCTCTGAAGGCAAACATTTTCATTAACTGATATCCTTTTTCTAATCAATGAGCACGTGATAAGTCATTCATCAAATAGAGAGAGAAAATTGATATTTTCTGAAAACACGGTTTCGAGATATTCTTTATCGAAAGAAAAATAAGGATTCTCTCTTAAAACTACTTTCGGCATAAAATAGTGTGACCTATTCTTATAAGGATTCATATTCTCATTATAAAGTTTTGATATTAAATTTTGGTTTGAAAATAAAATTTGATTCCTTTTTTGTAGAGAAATTCTTTTGTTGGGCTTAGACGACATATTCAGTATACTTAATGTAGTTTTAAATCTATTTTATTTAAAATTTAAATGTAATTTTTTGTTAAAATGCTTTAGTGTTTAAAAAACCATGAAATTAGATTTAATTAATTTTATTCCATTTTTACGTTTATGGAAATTGTATTATGGTAAAACTATTTAATAAGAGATCCATTTAAAAAATTTTAGTTATTAGATTTTGTTTTAAATAAAATGCATCATTTGATTTCTTAAAAAAAAAAAGAAAAAAAAAATGTTTATCAAAAATTTATTTCTATGATTGATATTTATTTCTAATTTTCCAATGATATATTATTCTAATACTTCAAGATGATTCATTTATTTATGAATGAGTGAGTTAGTTTAATGTATTTCGTCAGAATACATTACAATACATTTTAATATATAACAATTAACAAGAATATAGAGAAAATTTTAAAAATAATACATTTTCTACAAATTAATAAAAAAATAAAAAGAATTGTGAAAAAATATATAAATGGCATATTGTAGTATGCAGGTTGTGCAGCTGTATTTGAACTATATGTGATTGGGTTGAGACTTGAGACACATATTTGAGAAGATACAGTTTTATTTGTACAGACCCAAACACCACACAATACAATTACAAATAATATGTAACACATTAAAAACAATGCAATTATATATTCGTTAAGAGATTACACTTATAAGCCGAAAAACTGATACTCAGGTGAATGCAGGGTGCACGAAATATATTTCCTCTCCGGGTGAGAGTCTGTAAGCCAACTAATACGCAGAGTTCCGTTAAATATATTTCCTAAATGCTTCCTGAGGCATTTAGGAGAAATGTGCTTTTGCTAACGCGTAGGAGGAACACGGTTACAATATTATTTTTATATAATTCGGATCAGCTAAATGTAATCTATATCAATATCTAAATATATATAAATTTAGATATTGATATAGTTTACATACATATCAATAATCTATATCTATATCAGTTAATTTAATCATTGCAAACTAAGATATGAATTATAATTTTTTAGTTAATATTGAAATTAAAAGATCAGATTATAGAACTTTAAATATAACAAAGCATTTTAACTTTACTTTTAAATACAATCCTCCCATTTTAATTAAATTTCTTTCATTGGTTTTCAATAAAATGCCGATAAAAATAATAATAATAATAATAATATATATATATATATATATATATTAAAATAATATATGAGGGAATTAAAATTTTCTTTTGGATATATTTTTTTGTAAAGTTAAAGAATTTCAAATGTAACCGAACACTTTAATTTTATTTTGCTTTTCATTCAATCCATTATTATAGAACTTTTCATGATGGATCTCAAAAAAATTTAAAATAAAATATGCATAATTAAAATTTCGTTATTTTATTGAAAAAGAAATTAAAAAGTACTCTGACATGCTTCTTTTCTCCTAGATCATATATCATAATTGGTAAAGACATTTTTTTTGAGAAAATATCTGTTTTCCTTTGATGATAATTCGAATCGAATTACTTTCTCAATGGAAAAGTTATTTTAATAGGAAAACCTATATAATCATAAACATTCACTTTTAAATGATTTTTATAAAAATGCTGCAAAATTTCACTTTAAGTAGAATATATTTGAACAATATTAAACTTAAAAAACAGATTTAATAATCTATCATCTTTCCAGATAAAAGGAAATGTAATTATAACTAGGTATAAGAGACTGAATTATCTGAAATATAAGGCTTTTCCCATAAAAATTATTTATTTCATTTAGTATTACGACAGATTTAAATTCCTAAGACATTTGATTACATAAAAATTAATTAGTTAATTTTAAAAGTTAAAGCTAATTATGTTAAAGCTAATTTTTGCGAGATGAGTGAAGATATTTAGTTTTACAAAAGAATTCAAGTAGTATCATTCAAATAACAGCAGATTTTGCTTTATAACGCGATATTTGATTCTTAAAATTTTAAATAAATATATGATGTCAGAACATCTAAAAGCAAGTCTGGAAAATTCTAACTTGAACAATATTAAACTTTAAAATATAATTTAATTATCTACCCTTTTTTTAAATTAAAAGATATGCGATTATAAATAGCATGAAATATTTTAAGAAGTTTTTTGAATATCACAAAAATAAGGTTATTTTCCCATAAAAGAAATAAGAAAATATTTATTTCCCTTACTATCCCGAAGCCTAAAAAATCTCAATTGGTACCGAAAACACTGAATGTGTCAGCTCCCACTGCATTGCTTCTTCGTGACTTTTCGTCTAAAATGAAACCTATATCGTTCTACAATCACCGTATTTACACCGTACGACCTCAGGAAATTCCCTAAACTCAAAAGACCACTCCGGGGATACCATTTTGAGTCGATTGAAGAAATTCAACCTGAATCACCACGCGCTTTGAAGGCCATCCCTACCGATGACTTCTTAGCATGCATTGAGGAAAGTGGGCATAAAAGTGCATTGTGTCTGGAGTACTTTGAAGGCGATGAAATAAATTTGGAAGAATAAATAAAGAGTTTTTGAAAAAAAAATGGGTCTTACTTTTTAGGCACAGTAGTACCATACAAGTGACAGCAGATATTGCTTTATAGCAAGATATTTGATTCTTAACATTTTAAATAAATATATGATGTAAGAGCATCTGAAAGCAAGCCTGGAAAATTCTTCATCGCAAATCAATTGCACCGAAATTGAAAAAGGGAAACTAGAATTGAATCTTTCTCTTTGTTAAAAATGGGTACGTTATTAAATTTCCCCTCCACTCCATTTCAACATTCCTTTCTTCATTTGGTTTTTTGTCATCTTATTTAGGTTTCAATTGTGGGTCTTCTTTGACGTAGATGTGGACAGAGACTAAAATTTTCAATCATAAAGTTATATTCTCGATATTTTTTTATTCCACGTTTGAGATATAATCTTTTTTTTTTTCGGGATAGGAAAATAGAAATGTTACGTGTATCAAATAATATTAATAAATATACAGGAACGAAATTTAACCTGCTTAATAGTGATTGAAATATTAAATTCAATCTATTTTTTTTTAATTTACTATATTTTATAAATGCAATAACAATTTGTGTTATTCAAGCTCTATTCAAGTAATTACAAACCTAATTTCCTTGTAACTTATTTAATTATGATGAAATATTATTATTGCATTTTGCAAAAATATAATTATTTTTTTAATTTAAATTTAAAAATTAATTTAATTTTCAAGTTATTGAATTCGTTGTGTATACGTATGCTATAAAAATGTAAAACTTCTCATACATCAAAATAAATCTTTGGAAAATAATATTTACTTTCATGGAGAAGCGTTTAAATTGTTTTCAATATTCATGATAAAATAATGTTAGTTGAATAATAATTATAAAGTTAAATTATAATGTTCATGTTGAAAATACGTAAGCAAATTTGGTCTATATGTAGCAATGGGTTTACAATAGATATATTTTAAAAGTGAATTAAATGTTTATTTAATTTTTAATAAATTTATTTCAAAACCTTTTTCCTTTAGTTGCAACAAATATACTAATTAATCATATTGGTTGTTGGCCTATTATAATACATATACAAATGTTATTATAATTGGCCAAAATGTATATTATTACTATATAGTTATATGTGTATTTTTGAACATTGATATATGATGTCCCAAAAAGCCCTCAGACAGCTGATCAAAGATAGAAATTGCCATCTGGTAAGTCCTTTATGATAACTGCTTCGCATTCAGAAAGCAGAAAACTTCCAACAAGCAGCTTGATTATCTATATGAGACTATCTGCACATAAGGTCACAATTGCCGCCGAGGCATCTTGATTTTGAAATTAGTGACTGCGACGAGTGCATCGGTTTTGAACCTGCACCCTAACTTTGCACATTACTAATGATCCACCAATCTGGCAGACAATAAATTAGCAAAGTTTCATGGGGAGCAGGTCTATAACGCAGTTACTACAAGCATTAGATAAGGAAATGTTAACAATTTTTAATAAAAGTATACAGCGCAAGTTAATAATCAATATCCATAATTTTATTTAAATAACTTCATTTTAAAAGAAATAAATTCACTCCTTAATCCAGAAGAACTCTCATTTATTTATTATTCCTTACTCGTTTTCCTCAAGGTCTTAACGTTTGACTCTTAAAATCTATTCCAAGAATATTCTGTGTCTAACAGGCATGTTAAACATTTGAACGGCGCTCTTTATGAAATGCTATAAGACAACCATAAACGACAGGGGGCCTTAACGACTTACCAAAGAGTGCTATTTATTCCAGAGTGGCGCATTGCGCATGTAATAATGGCCCTTAAATGTATGTCCTCCTTATCAAGGAACGGAACTTAAATGTTCGCAGATGAAAGCTACTGAATCATTGAGAGTCAGCATTGGAAACAAGGAATCAACTTCGGTTGATATAGCAGTTTATGAAAACTTCTGGACTTAATCACTCTTTGGGAAATTGCTATGTATGAACACTGATTATTAACAACGCACGTGTCATTTTATTGTTAATAAGTTACATTTATAATTGGGAAATGTTGGAGACTCTTGAAACTATTCACTGTGTGATTATACATTCACGATCAATGCTTAGAGTTAAATATTTTAAAACTTCTTTTTAAATATTTTAAATAAGATAATTATTTTTGTAGATTCTGTATTTTTCATTAGTTTAGTTGTCTCAAGTATATTAATGATATTGGTTGTTGGGCAATTATAATAATTGGTCTAATAATAAAATATTGTTATTTTTGTGTTATCTTTGCGTTTTTACAGGTAATTTCTGGGACATGTTTACTATTATTACTAATTATAAGTAAGTTTACGTTTTGTGTAAATCGTCATGATTTGTTCAATACAATTGATTTTTTGTTTTAGAAATGTTAATAAACATGAACTTAATCAAATTTTCGAACACAGTTCACTTGATTTTAATTAATTTCTCTTATGATGTCTCAAACTTGGAGCCGATTTCTTTAGCTACTGTAAACATGACAAGGTTTATTATAGTTGTAACATCATGTATGTAATATTTGCGATTATAAACATGATGATTTCGTATTCACCAGAGTTATATTGAACCCATCATTGTAAAATGGTCGCCAACGGGCCAGTTATTCAATTCAAATTGAATTTAAGTTTTTTTGTAAATTGCAATGAATTTTATAAGTTACTGGCTAAAAAAAAAAAGGAGATATATTTAGTCATTACTTTATATATATATATATATTAGATATAAAATGCATAAATGCCACAGGTATTTTTTATATTTATTCAGATTGGTAATATGGTATTGCTGTCGTTTAATTTTTTAGTGCAGCAGATTCATCTATTCTATGCAGTTAATTGTGTTGCAATCAGAGTAAGTTTATTCTTTATTCGAAGAATTTTCTTTTTAAAAAAATTATGCAATAATAAAAGGAAGATTAATGAATTATAAAATTGCTGCTTATTCAACATGATGAATACAGCAGAATATATAGTCGGCAAAAAAAAGGACACGTTTTTAGTAACTTTCGTTAGTTATCAGATCTTCACATAAGTGGCATTGTTAGAAATATCTCGAAGGGAACTGACTTATAGTGCAGTTTAGTTGATTAAACGATTAATTAGTATGATTACTAAACCGCTGACATGAAATTTTCCATTACAAAAACCTATACTTTTAGAGCAATCGATTCAGCTCGAGAAAAATAGTATACCCACCAATATTTATGACAAATTTTCCATAAGTTTTAAAATTACAGAATAGGACCCATATCAATATTAAAACCGTTTCAGTCAATAATTGTATAATATGTTACCGTTTTCTTATAAAGAAAGAAATAAACAAAGAAGAAAATTATAAAGAAAAAAAGCTAATAAAAACGGAAAATTTTGCTTGATTTCATTGAAGAACTTAATAATTATAAATCATGATTATTTTATTGCAATTACGCCATTTAGATTGAATATAGTCTTTAATGACCAGATCATGCTATATAATTTCGTTATTTTTTGTAGGCGTTTTATTCTCATGATGATTGATATTTGTTAATTGAAAACAGTTCTTGATTAAGTTTTTTTTATATTAATGCACTCCGACCAAAAGGAGTTTGAAAGCAAATCTAAAAGTTTCAATATTAAAGTGTAGTTTATGAAGCCTTCCTTTCTAATTAAAATATTTAGAACATGAAAATTGTATATTATACGATATATAATAAACTTGATTGTAAGTAATAATATATTTTATAATATTTTGTAGGAATTAATTCTTTAATATATTAAACCTCCAAAATATTTTATAACATATAGCAAATTGATCATTATACGAATTTTATAAAAAAATTTCAGTCTTTTTACAAAGCTAATATTATTTATAAGAATTTTTTTTTTATTTACAATTATCTATTAACAAACGGAAATTCAAAAATAAGAAGAAAAAAAGTGTTACTGGATTCCTAATACTTTTGAATTGCAGAGCAACGACTCACAAAAATGAAAACTGTATATCATTTTTAAATATTATTGAACAAAAATTGTTGAGACATTTTTATCTGTAAAAAAACTATGAAAGGAAATTTTACTTACCCAATGTGAGAACTTCAAATTCTTCCTGAGATTTCCTATAAAAAAAAAATTTATATTAGAAATGTTTTTAAATATACATCTTACAGGAAAAAAAATGAAACAAATTTGACGTGTAAGCTTTTTCTCCTAAATAATCATATTAAAAAATAGAATTATATCATCGATTGTGACACATAGTGAAAATACTTTATATGTTAAGAATCCCAAAGTTGGTTTTATTAAAATTTACAGTCTTGGAATTTGTAAAATTCTAAATAAAAACGACCATAAAATGAAATATTTTTTTTTGAAAGCATTAGGATTATTTCAATTATTTCTTGAATAATATATATTCTGAAAAATATTGCAGATTAATTTCAGTGTTTTAATTATTAAATACGTAGGCATTCTAAAATGTTTTGAGAATTAAAAATACTAAAAAGACTGCATTAAATAATAATAATTCAAAATATTTCTTTAAATGTGAATAGCGTACATAAATTTAAATTAATAGTTTTATTTTCTTTTTTCTCTTTTAATGTAGTAGTATTTTATAAAAATAGTAATCAAAATGAAAGTATATGTTAAAATGTTGTTGTTGTTTGTTGTTTCTTATCCCACTTGGCTGGCCAAGCCCACGAGCCCATATGGACTCATGATTGAAGGGGAAGGAAGCAGCTTCTGTTGTGATGGAGCACCCGTAGGTAGAAGCCTGACTTTTGCTCCGTGACGCTCTTACAGTCAAAGAAGACCGGGACCTACGGCTTAAAGTGGATTCCGAACCACTACAAACATCCATGGCACCGCCGGGATTCGAACCCGAAACCTGTGGCACCGAGCGCCAGAGCGCTAGACACTCGGCCATTCAGGTCCCAAATTTGCCAACGGCACGCAGTTTCCCAGGTGGTCATTTGACCGCGCCCAATGATGCTTAACTTCGGTGATCTAACGAGAACCGGTATATTCAGCATGGTACGGCCGTTGATATGTTAAAATAATCATCATATGTACGTAAAGCATTTATTATTTTGCATTTTCAATACCAAAGGAAAACGTTAGCGAGCATTTTTCCTAGTCAAACTTAAAATCAAAAGTAATTTCACACTTATATCTAAAAGTTTTCTTACGTTAGTACTTGTTTAAAAATGTTTGTTCCATAATTGCTTTTGTACTTTGATGCATCATGCGAAAAATTTTCAAACTTTTCAGACAATCCCTTAAATTATATGACTGATTCTTACTATGAATATATAGTATATATATTGTGTGTCTCTATATGCTTACAACTAAAAAAGAAATTAAATCTAAATCTTCTTGCATACTACTTCCATCTTACCACTACATCACTCTTATAATATTTGCTATAGATTTGTACCAATATCTCTAGATTCAAATTGTGTTAATTATAATACGTTGCATTAAAGAAAATCTTTCAAGGATATCAGCCTATTCATCATCAGAAAACTTCCACCAGGCACTTGATGTATGATTTGAGGTTCTTAACATTTTTGATATAACAGCATCGTCTTTCATCGTTACTTAAAGAGATACGCTGTCAGTATATATTCCCTCCTCCCCCAGTGTGATACTTGAAGCACATTACTGGGTTATTTCGACATCATTTGGTTCAGAGTTATATCAAATCTTTACATGTAATAAATTCGTTTCTGTTTTAAAATAATTCACATGACTCCATGTTTTTAAATAATATGATCATAATGGGACGAATATTTTTAAATTATTCATTTCAATTTGCAGAATTTAAACATGATCTATAATACAAATCATTTTAAATATTTTTAAATTATTCATTTCAATTTGCAGAATTTAAACATGATCTATAATACAAATCATTTTAAATATTTTTAAATTATTCATTTCAAGTTTTAGAATTTAAACATGATCTATGATACAAATTATTTTGCAAAAACTGTAAAACTGAAGAAGGGTTTAAACATTTTATCAAAAGCAATATTAGTTTTCGAAATAAAATTAATAAAAATAATTATTTATTTAAAAATTCATGAACTTCACATATTTAGTATCATTTATTTTGATAATAAAACGTATGATAATCATTTTTAATAAACCTTTGATTAACGAATAGTTGTATTTTTTTTTGCCTGTGCTTTTATCCACGTGCTGTTTACGTTATCTAGTAAATAAAGGTATAGGACATAAGAATAATTTTATTTCTTTTAATAATAGAACAAATATGAAAAAAATTATAGAATAGAACAGTTACTTAAGATTAAAACATTTCCTCTGAAGTAACTATTATGAATGCATCAATGGAAATAAAATGGCAATTTATATTCATCTCATCTGTAATATTAAAGTTATTATCAGTAATATGATTGTTATGATTGGTATAATGAACGCACAACTTTAAGAAGGTGAATCATAAGCAATAAAAGGATCAATACGTCACACCTGTTGTGGGTAAGCAAAACATAGATCATAATAAAAAAATATAGATGGTAGGATTATAATATAAAAGGATTAAAAGTAAAAAAAAAAATTCTACAAATTTAAGTAAGTTCGTAAGTTCAATATTATTCGAAGAAATCTTCAGCACAATTTTCAGCTGGTAGAATAATTGGCAAGCTTGAGGAGAAGCATTGTGTAACAAGAGTAGACCTACAATTTCCAAATTAATAAAAGGGACCTTTCACAAAATTGAAAAACCTTCCAAATCGCATATATTCTTCTTCTTCTTTGGCGCCACAGCCCCATGGTGGGCCAAAGGACGTCTGCCTACTGGAAGATTTCGAGACATAAGATGCTTTATAGTTATATATAGTATACAGTATATATAGTTATTGGTGATCGGCCAAGAAAAACGGATCAAAATTCAAATGGATGACCGATATATCGTTTTTCAGGACTCAGCATCTGCATTCGTCAACGAGACGATAAATGTTATGATTTACTATACGCCAGACAAATTCAAAAAGGATGTCTGTCTCCCGCCGTTTTGAATCATGCATCTTTCTGACAGCTGTCCATCGGTACACCGTTTAGAGTAGCGTCAGTAACACCAAGATTAGACATTTTGGCTATATAATCATATTCTCTTTATAGATGAGAGGCATTGCAGTGCCTCCCGTAATTCTTAATGCTGGTTGATATATCAATAAGGAAATGATTCTATCCTATTTACATTAGACTATCCTATTTACTACATGATTCTATCCTATTTACATTAGACTATCCTTTTTACTACATGATTCTATCCTATTTACCTTAGACTATCCCATTTACTACATGATTCTATCCTATTTACATTAGACTGTTTAGGTGATCCTGATGTAATCATCTAGAAAAAAAAATATGATAAATGGGTTGACTCTCGACAGGGTTTCTCTTACCGAAGATTGCTATTGTCAGCTAGTGACCCTATATCACTTACATCTGCTCTAATGTGATGATGATACAGACTTTAATTTTATGGACGATAACGACAGACCACATCGGTTTCGTTCGGTTGCGGAGTATCAGAATATCAGACTAACGTAGCTAACGAGTATTCTAACTTAAATCTCATAGAATATGAGGGAATGTTTCAGAGAAACGCTTTTTGGGCTATTATATTTCATGGAGAGCACCCAACAATTGCAATAGATACTAATTGAGAAATTATTACCTAACATAAACAACTAGTGTATTAATCTAACGTTAATTTTGGATATATAACATCAAGCAACCGTTATAGTTAAAAGAAGTCATGTATTATGGAATATCTGCTTAATATTTTTCTTATTTTTGGGGGGCGGGGGGTAGAACGCTGGTTAGGTATCCCTTCTTCTTCTTTTTAGATATCCCTTCTTCTTCTTCTTCCTTAGGTATCTTTTTTCTTCTATTTAATTCTACATTGTATGCACTGGATTAATTTTTGCATTAATATGCCTTTTTTTATCTATTAAGTATAAAATGCTGTCTGTATCCAGAATTTTATTTTTTTCCCAGTTCAGTTGTTCAGCAAAAAAGAACTAATCATAGCTTAAGTATTTGAACCGCAATTTTTTTATTAAATGATAGAAGAGATAAAAAGCTAATATACAATGCATAAATAAAAAATAAAACATAAAGGTTGTAACATGGGAATAACTTTGATTATAGGAAAAAGTTTTACACTAAAATGTACTTTAACCTAAACCCCAGTTTTCTCTCACAGGGAGTGCAATCCTTTGATAGGATTTCGAGTTTAGTTTTCAATTAATGCATTATTTATTTTTCTTTTGCATTATAAGACTTTGAAACAAATATATGTGTAATTCTAAACAAAATACTTGCTATAATTTTTTAGCCACAATAATTATAAATGTTGGAAAAGTATTTATATTTGATAAAAAATAGAGCAGACCTTTGATAAAAAAGAGGGATTATAAATACATTAGGAATTTTTTTAATGAGAATTGAATAGGTAAACATTAAAAAACAGGAGTTAAATGCCCATGAAAGCATATTTACTCATTACCAGAATTATCATGGGTACGAATTCCATTAAGATTAAACATTAAATTTGAGAAACAAAAACTTCTGGTATACCCTTTTTTGTATTCCATTATGAATTCTTTGGCTCTCAGAGGATCTTGTTTACTGAACTATGCATTAATCTAAATTTTTTAAACTCGTTTTTAGTTGTTTTAATTGAACTTTTAAAACATAGTAAAAACCGAAATACCTCAGAGATTAAACAAAGTTTTTTTGTGGATCAAACATTTAAAAGCTCTTTGTGGAGTTATGCTTCGTTTAATAGATAAATAAAGTTAAAAAGATTTCAAAAAAATATCCTGGAGATAATGAGTGAGTAAAATGGGGAATACTTCTATAAAATAAAGATTTTTAAATTAAAATTTAAAATATATATATATAATATGCATCTATCTATAACTATTCCATAAATTTTTGTTCATGATCATAAATTTTAAAAAAGAAAGATTTAAGTGATATTTTTTACAATATCATAGCTATTTATATAAAAGTTAATGGCAAGTATATTTCGTTAAACATTTACAATCAGTTCTTAAAAATAGTTATTAATTTATAGATAAAATATGTCTACCAGATTGGCTTATTTGAAAACTTTAAAATTCTTGCAAATGTTTACGTATTTTTTAAATTACATTATATATATTCCTTACAAAATATATATTCTTTAAAATATAAAATGGGATTAATTCCTTAAATTTTTGATATAATGGGCGAAAACAATTTTTACGTTTGTTTAATTGTTATAAAGTTTAAATTTCTTTTAATTTCACATTTTTCAATTCTTTCTATTAGCTCACACTCTCCCTACATATACCTTGTTCAAATATTCAATCGTTAATAAAATACTTTTTGTTCATCCACTCAAGTTCAAATACATTTTTTAAACTTGTAGTGGATGACACTTGATGTTAATACAGTTTTTTCAAATATTAATTTAGTAATTATATTAAATTAATTAATTTTAGGTTTTTTTTTTAGATTTAAGTTGCATGTATCTACCAATAGATGGCGCCAGATGAACTTAAAAAAAATGAATGAAATTTATTTATAAAGGACTTTCTGCAATATTGTGTAAAAAAAAAGTAGGAATTGACTTTAATTTTTTTTATATATATATTAGTTGTTTATTAGGATGGAGGTAAGTTTAGGTCTGAATCCGCTGGTGGAATCTAATGCAGTCCGTGGTTTCAGAAACAAAGGGTCTCGATGTTGATACTGACCACTAGTTTAAAGCTTCTGATCAAGCTGCCTGACATACATCTTCAAAATATTCTCCCTGATTGCAAACAATTGAAGTGAAATTACCCATAAAAGTCATATTAGAATGCGCAGTCTCTTCCTCTGGTGGGCTGTCTATGAGATACCTAAGAGCCAGATCCATAACAACATCCATTTACAAGATTCAATGGCTGGATTTATCACAAGATCAATTTATGTTCATAAAAAAAATTCCGATTACCAATTCAAAAGAAATGAATTTATATGGCCCTCAAAAATAATATTGTTATTTATTTAAAATAAACTTAATTTTATGAAATTTGAAAGATTTCCAATGTAGGAAATTGTATGTCAGATTCTCCTTTCAAACAGTCAAGACAAAACAAGGCCTTTCTTATCAGTAAATTACAATGCCAAGTTCTTCACAGTGTTATAGAAAAGTGACAGATAATCTGAAGTATAAAAATAGTTATTGTCAGAAAAATTTTTTTTTTGTAAGTTTTTCAAATAAAAGCAAAAACATTGGTATTCCTTTGTAACCAAAACACAATATAATGATTTATGGTATATGGATTTAGAAAGAGTTTGAGTGATTCACATCAAAGAAATTGATCTCCGTTGCTTTTATATAAATACTTAAATGCTTCGAATAAAAATGTTCTTTGATAACTTATTGCATATTTTATTGAAGTTGATTTCACATTACTTTTTATTGTTGTTTCTCCTCTCACTTATATCACAGCAACATCTTGACCAGGTTCATGAACCCAATGAATCTTAAACCGATGAGTCATATAAATGATAAACAAATACAGCTTTATTTTGTTCTTGACCTTGCGGTACAAAGGCACGGACACCCAAACAGATAAGTCTGACTTTACCCACCTCGGTTATACACCCGGGTTCATTGTTTTTTTTTTTTTTTAAGTTAAAAATATGTTTTGAAATGTGTTATGGATATTAATTCAAAAAACGACAAAAACTTAACAATTATTTTTTTAATTGTTTTAGGAAATACACCACCACCGAATTTTTTATAGGATGATATTTGAAATTAGAAATTATTTGTGAAAGTAAATGAAATGAATTATCATTCATTTCATTTAATATTACTTGATTAAATTCGTAGACATAAGAACTCATTGATGAATTTTTCATGTTAAATTTTATGTTGTGAATCGTAAGCATGTAAAATACAACCGTGCATTTTTTTTTAATCATGCAATTAAAAATGCTTTTGTTTTGTCTATAATTTAATTACTTTCACAAACTATGCGGAAATTTGGCAATTTTAGCCTATTAAATAAAAGTACTTCACCGATGGAAAGTTGTTTAAAAGGAAAAATTGTTCGACAACGATTTAAACTTATTGCGTCTAGCAATTGCATGAATATTGAGAAGCAGTCAAGATGAAGAATGCTGTTTAAGAAGGTAGGGTAAGACAACGCATTTGATAATTATGCGTCATTAATATTTTATCAAAATACAGGACACTTAAAAAAATAGACCCTTAATAAATCCTGAATTACAAGACATGGTTAATGATATTTGCGTTGTAGAAGATATATTTTATTTAGCGCATATGATAAAAGTATAATTTTCATTTCAATATCATTAGCTTTCGAGGTACAGCGATGAAAAACGGCTACAAAGTCCTGTCAAATATGACAGGAAATAAATCACTTTTACTAACAGAAATTGCAAAATGCGGCAGAAATTACCCGAATATTTTCTGTCATTTATTGATCTACAATAATGAGTAAAAGGAAAATATTCGAATGGTGCTATCCAGAAGATTGAAAATTTCTCCTTTCAACAATTCGAACTGGTGTATTTGCATATATCTTTACAGCAATGAGATGGCAGATAGTGAAATCTGTATTTTATTCTTAAAATATGACTTGCTGTTCAAAACTTTTGCCATCAGTGAATTGTTTCATATTATATATATATATATATATATATATATATATATATATATATATATATATATATATATATATATATATATATATATATATATATATATATATAAGTGTATAAGTATGAGTGCGTCTTGTGAAATGTATTAAATGAAAAGAAAGATATTTAAAATAAACGAAAAAATGCATGACTTTGTATTTTCATATCACTTTTATGTAACAGAGCTCGAAACACAAAATTTTGATTTATTTCCCCAGAAAGGCTTCCTACAATATGATATTATTTCCTTATTTTTTTAAATAAATATGGAATTTTCTAAAACTTTATTTGTGATATAACACAGCTTTTTAATCTCTGACATTTGTAAGTAGACGAAAACAATATTAAAATTCAAACATATAACATGTATAAAATACGAAACGAAAGATACTACAGACAACATCTCTAACGTTACGTTGTCCATTAATCTTTCTCGCAATCACAAGGAGTGGCAGACAAGGCTGACAAAAACTAAGCTGACAAAAGAAATAAATGGAGTAGAAAAAAATCATTAATATGTCAAACAGAAGGTTTGTCCTTCACAGGAATATATGTTGCAGAAAGTAAAATAAATATATACCCTACGCGGGGAAAACGGATTGGTTTCTGGTATTTCTTGGCTTTTGTTTACAATAACATGGTCTATTTTATTATTCGGCCACAGTCTGGTTTTGGCATCTTGCTTTTGAGGATTTACATAACGTTTCTTTTTGTATAGTTAGAGTTGGAAGCTTCCGATATGAGACATTTTGCAGAATTTTGTATGGTTTTGGAGGCTATAGTATTTTAAAATTGCAAACTAAATGATTGATTAAAATGCGATTTTCTCTGGAGTAGGAATATTTATGACTTTAAAAGAAAATGGTTTTTATGTTATAATAACACTATCTTCAAATGATTAAACTATGCATATATACTTGTTTCGGAACAATATCAATAATTTAATAGAACAGAAAGGAATTAAACATTACTTTAAAAAAATTATGGATATCCCAAAAATTATAATAAGTTTAAACAGATCCTTTCAAACTTTATGAATCCTCAATAAATTTTTTAGTCTAAATATTTTATGAATACTTATTAAAACAATATGTGAGTTTTAATTTTTGGTTTTATTATTTGCTTATTGCTATATTTATCTTCCACCTTTATTGCAGCCTTTATTGCCTAAGGCTTTTTAATCAAATATATTCTGATTTACATTATATATACACTCATGTCCATAAATTAAGGATAATGATGTTCAAGCAAAGAAAGAGACAGAAGCAAAACAAATGTGACTTATTTGTAAAGTCTATTTATTAAACAAAAGGTAAAGAGCAAAAAAGATGCTATATGTTTGACATAATTAATAAAAATTGCGATTTTTACTCCCTGGAGCAAATTTCAAAAAAGAACCTATTTACAAAAAACAGTATAACATGGTTAGTATGATGGTTAATATGGAGTATGTCTCCCGGACGATGCAATACAGGCCTTACAACGCCTAGGCATGCTGAGTATCAAATTATTAATCTGATCTTGGGAAATATTACATCACTCATCAAGCAATGCCCTCCGAAGTTCCGGTTGACAGGTGGGAGGGGGTTGACGGGCTGCAATTCGTCGGCCAAGCATATCCCCCACATGCTCTATGAGAATCTCTCTCCACATGACTCTCCACATGAGTATGCTGGCCAATCCATACGGGTGATATCATCCAATTGAAGGCATTCGACTACAATGTTTGCACGGTGAGGACGGGCGTTGTCATCCATAAACAGAAATTCAGCACCCATGGCGGCCCCAACATAAATGTACATGTTGTTCCAGAATGACATCCCGATAGATGTGGCCACTCATCGTTATACTCTGAACATGCAGGTCAGTTCTGGAACCAAGAATAATTCCTCCCCAAACGAGCCATCCTGCACCACCGTAACGGTGTCGTTCAGTGGTGTTCTCTTGGTGGTAACGGGTACCTGGCGCTCACCATATGAAAGTACGGCAATAATCAGACTGCAAGCTAAACCTGGACTCGTCGGAAAACATCACACCAGACCACTGTTGCGGTGTCCACAATGCATGCTCTCTACTCCAGGTTAATCGCAGGCGACAGTGAGTTGCGGTAAGTGGGACACATCTGACAGGCCTACGAGCATATAGACTGTGCCCTAAGCGTCTGTACACGGTCTGCCATGAAACTGTCGTACCGGTAGCTGAAGAGAGCTGACGAGACAGGTCTGATGCTGTGCTCCGTCTGTTTCTTTTGGCAGTAACTGCTAAATACCGGTCCTCATTCGGCGTTGTAACTCGGGGGCGATCTGTGCTGTAACATCTACTCACATTACCGTCATCTTGGAATCGTTGCCAAAGCCTGGAGATGACACTCTGGGTGATTCCAAGTTCCTCGGATACTTCCAGCTGGGTACGTCCACATTCCAGTCGTCCGATAATTCTACCACGTAAAAAATCATCCAAATGCTTCCTTTGTGCCATAACTATGCAGTTATTGCACTGAAAGGCTTTTAAAGCGCTTGGGAACAATTCTACTTCTTTGCCGCCATTCCTTATATACCCCTCTCTTACACTCTCGTCATTGTGACGTACTATCCGCGCCATCTGGTGGTTTCCTGTAATTTGCATATTCTTCTTCAAGATGTGTGTGATAATTCTACAGGTGAAATTTTTATTTTAGAGTTTAATTTCTGTGTGATTCTGAATTATCCTTAATTTATGGACATGAATGTATTTTCTTGTTTCCAAGTTGTTTTCTTATATATAAAGTTCCAAAAACTTTTCAAAATGAAAGTATTGCAAACACTTATATGTTTATAAAGTCTTTGATACATAATTATGAACAGAATGTTAAGTATGGAATTCTCTCTATTAAGAATTTATTTATGATTGTGGATCAAATATTCATGTTCACGAAAAACTGCAATCTATATATAAAATCTACATACATTTTTTTCTTTTTAAATAATTTTAATTCTTGTAAGAGTTTGATATATTTGAGAGAAACATGGATTTCATAAGCCATTTAAAAAGCATAGACAATGCAATAAAATTCACTAAAGTGTAAAAAGTGTAGTTCACACTCAAATAAACTGTTGATATGTATGTCTATTAGAATAATAGAATTAGAATTTGATATTATTCTTAGGAACATGTTGATTTTGTAAATCTTTAACTATTCTTTAAGAGTTGAATGTAAAAAAAAAAATATTTAATATTTTTGTAAAATCAATCTAATAATATTCTGAATTTACTGTATTGATTCTTCAGGATTTTACATATTAGTTAATCACATAGTACAATAATCAAAATACAATGATAATCATATTGTAATACAATAAAGGATAATCGTAAGATTGATTTACACTCTAAAAATATTAGACGATGACGTAGGTTGCAGTTTTCCTTTAAAGTTGAGTAATCTTGGTATAGATCGTAATAGAATTTTCCGCACCGATTCCTATGTCGTAGTAGTTTTTGGTATTTTATCTAAAAGGTGCATAAACAATTTTAAAGTCACAGACGCGCACAATTTAATGTCGCGCGTGTAGGAATGCTGAAAAAAATTCATCTTTTAAAGTGCTAGGCAAAATGATTATTTTTTTTTTTTTAAATTTACGTTTGAAACAGGAATTGAATTACAAGAAACTTTCAGGCCAGATTAGTTTTCAAAATATGGGGAAACCGAATACATCAACGAATTCCGATTTCTGCACTTCGGTTTTTGTTGCTGCCAAATTCAGGCTTTTGGTCAAATATAACTGTTTTCTGGTTTCTTTTATAGATTTGTGTAAGTATGTTGACATTGCTTTTTTATTCTCGTCAACTACAATGGTTACTATTTTGGTAAATATTCTGCTTTAGTTCATTTCATTACATTACGCTGAATTTCTCTTATGTATGGACTACTGATAAAAAATAACCAAAAAAATGAATGATTTTTTTTAAAAATTTTGCTCGAATGCGTATACCATGAAAGAGAAATTTTGTGCATTTCGAGGATGTATCAACGACCAAGTTTGCAAACTTCTAGGAAGGGTATGACAACTCGAAAAAATATAAAAGTAGAGGATCGTCTTTTAACCCTGTAGTGTACCCAGAAAACATTAGAAATGAAAAGTCCCCACGTAAGAGAATATTATTTTATCGATACATTTACATCAACAAAAGTGATATGGACAACAGTAAAAAGATGAATTATGCATACATAGCATTTTCAAGTAGATATCCTCCAAGTTCTGCAGCGTGTCATCTCGGTATTCTGAGCTGTATCTCGCATACTTGGAAGGCTTTTTACAAGATCTTGAACAGTCTCTTCCATGTCTGGAATCCACACCGTTCTTTCATTTTTCCACCATTTCTCTGGTAAAAAAGTCTCTTTTAGATACCCATGCAGGTGGATCTGCCTACAATCTTGCTTAATTAAATACCGTTGAAAATGTAAATGCTGTGCAGGTTGTGCATTGCACTTCGAAACCTCGTAACCCAAATGGATATCCATTATTTCAGCTGTGTATGATCCGCCATTCTATCATGGCTTTTTTAATGAGTATCAGTTGAGAGAACAATGAGAACTCTTAAAGATTGCTCAAACCTCACTGCTCCTGTACTGCGATAATTTAATCTTACCTCCTAAAAGTTTGTAAATATGGTGCTTAGATACTTTGTACATACCCATTTAACAGCTTAAAAGCAAATCGAGGTTCTGGAGCCCATTTAGGAGATAGACAATTTAACTGAAGATAAAGTTCTTAAAAAAATGCAAATGATAATATAAAGTAAAGTTGTAGATCAAATGTAGCAGAAAGATTATTGATTGCTTTCTAGAACGAGGAGGAAGAGTACATATAGATATTAAAAAGTTGAAGTATAAGAAAAGATACATTTTTGTCGTAACAGTTGAATTTATTTAAAAAAATGTTTACCCCAAAACTAAGAACAAACCTCACGGAACAAAGTATCCATAATGTAAATAAAAACAATCCAGTCAGTTACAATTACATTTTCTTTTATCTTCTCTTATCAAAAAGAAAAAAAATAAATAAAATAATTCAAAATTCCTTGGGCTCTTACATTAGCGAAGGAAATATCATATCCACGTTTAAAGAATTGTTTACAGCCAGACTTAATCCCTTTAAATTTCTGTCATCTTCAATAAAAACTTGAATAAAACCCGAAATACTAAAGATGCAGCTCAAATTTTTTGGCTAAATGTACAAAGCAGTTACAGTTATAATTTAAGCTATCAAAAATGATATTTTGAGTACTGTGTCATTATTGACACAGTAAAAGTTGATATTGAAAAATCCTAATACATTTCAATGTTCTCAGTACTATTTATAAAATTTAAAAATTGAATTTCCTTTTACGCAAAACAGTTAATATTTGCCATGATTTTAAATTAAATTGAAATGGAATATTTCTTATTTTAGTGAAGCATTCTTTTAAAAATTTGATTTGGTAGAAATCGTACTTTGATGTAGATATATTTTAGAGTTTTTGTACGAATAGAATTCGACTTTTCATATATTCGATGTTCCCGAAATATGTAAAAATGCATTTGTAGTAGACTCTTTGATCTGTTGAAATGATATTTACCTTGCGTCGATTACATTTTATAAAAATCTGATCAATGTAAAACTAAATATATATTAACCAAATTTAATGTAGTGCTTAAGTTTATTCATTCAAATTTAAATGCAAATATTTGTTAATTTTTATTTTTATTATTAAAAAGAAATGCTATAGGTGGCCATTCATAATATATGACAAACATTAATAGTTTCAGTACCATAAATTTTCAAAGTACATGCATTTTGTTGAGATATCAAAATATTGAAGGACCGCTTTTAATTTTTAATAAATACATATTAAAGTAAGTAACTATTATAGTAATTTTTATATCTCTTTTAATATAGTGATTATTGTATCTCTTTCAAAATATTACGTTCTTTGCAAAGGAAATTACATTTTATGTAACAATCTTTGAATTAAACTTGCTTCTTAATTTATTTTACATAATACTTTTAAGTAATAAATTTCGTTTCTTTTAGTCAAGAACATGTACATGCTTTAATGAAATAATTAATGAAATGAAATAATGGTGTAAAATGATTTAATAAATTAATGAAATGATGTAGATATGTAATGAAAGGACGTTAATTAATGAAATGATGAAATGATGTAGATATGTAATGAAATGATGTTAATTAATTTGTTTGTTGTTGTTTCTTATCCCACTTGGCTGGCCAAGCCCACGAGTCCATATGGACTCATGATTGAAGGGGAAGGAAGCAGCTTCTGTTGTGATGGAGCACCCGTAGGTAGAAGCCTGACTTTTGCTCCGTGACGCTCTTACAGTCATAGAAGACCGGGACCTACGGCTTAAAGTGGATTCCGAACCACTACAAACATCCATGGCACCGCCGGGATTCTAACCCGAAACCTGCGGCACCGAGCGCCAGAGTGCTAGACACTCGGCCATTCAGGTCCCAAATTTGCCAACGACACGCAGTGTTCCCAGGTGGTCACCCACCCAAGTACTGACCGCGCCCAATGATGCTTGACTTCGGTGATCTAACGAGAACCGGTATATTCAGCATGTTACGGCCGTTGGCTATGTTAATTAATAAATGATATAATAAATTAATGAAATGATGTAGATATAATTATTAAACGTTATTTTTAATGTTACTATTATATGATTTGTATATTGCTGAATATTATTATTTGTGGAATAAATTTCCTTCTGAATGATTTTGTTTCATTATTTCTACTGCATATATAATACAGTCAAAACAAAAGGATGATTGCATGATGATTTTCTAATCATATTCTGATAGAAAAACTCAAAACACTAATATATATATATACATAAATTTTATTAAAATTGATTACGAAATCGATTTGAATCTGCATACAAAATCGATACAGTCTGGTACAAGAATTTTCTTTACCTGCATGTCATTGCTTGTGAAAAAAAAAAGAGACCAGAAACCGGAAGGGAGAAAAATTAATCAGCATGCTTCAGTCATTCGGACCCATTCGATCTCTATCACGAGAAAATCGCATTAAAGGAAGGAGACATGGGAAAAAGTTCTGCCCGGAAAACAACTCACAGTGTTTAATCTTCTTAGCGTGTTCAGGAAGCATGTTCACATGCTTTTCATCTGAATGCTACAGAAAAGAAGTTTTGGCTTCTCCGTCGGTATTCCGTGCGGTGGAAGGGCCATTTCTTCTCTTAAATATGCTTAGTGGGAGCTCGGGGAATAGTTTAGTCTTTGTGTGTAGATTAACGCATGATTTACTCATGTCGTTCGTGGTCTTTTTATTTTTTGTTAGTCAGGAAAATCTATGATATAGTAACCAAAATTATACTTACTTATACTTTTGTGTACATATTTGGAACAATCATATATGTACACAAAATAATAAATACGTATATTTTGTACAATATCGGTACACATTTTACAGGTATATATTTTGAACAAGATGGGTAGACATTTTACAGGTACATATTTATTACAACGGGTTTGTATTTTATACAAACATATTTTGTACAACGAGAATAGTTATAATGATAATATGTACATATTCATATTTTGTACAACGAGAATAGTTATAATGATAATATGTACATATTCATATTTTGTACATATTGGTATATATGTGAGTACCGTTTTGACCGTTACCGTTTTTAATTTTTAATAAATACATATTAGAGTAAGTAATTATTATATCTCTTTTAATATTGTGATCATTATATTTCTTTCAAAATATTAAGTTATTTACAAAGAAAAAGTTTCACTATTTCTACTGATATCTAATACAGTCAAAACCAAAAAAAAATGACTGCAAGATGATTTTCTAATCATATTCTGATGGAAAAACTCAAATATATATTTATGTAAATATGTATGTATATATTTATATTTTTTTTATCAAAATTGATTACGAAATCGATTTGAATCTGCATACAAAATCGATACAGTCTGGTACACGAATCTTCTTTACCTGCATGTCATTGCTTATGAAAAAAAAAGCCCAGAAACAGGAAGGGAAAGAAATTAATCAGCATGCTTCAGTCAATCGGACCCATTCGATCTCTATCACGAGAAAATCGCATTAAAGGAAGGAGACATGGGAAAAAGTTCTAGCCGGAAAACAACTCGCTGGGTTTAATCTTCTTAGCGTGTTCAGGAAGCATGTTCACGTGCTTTCATCTAAATGCCGCAGAAAAGAAGTTTTGGCTTCTTTGTCGGTATTTCGTGTGGTGGAAAGGCCATTTCTTCCCTTAAATATGTTTAGTGGGAGCTCGGGGAATAGTTTAATATTTGTCTCTAGATTAACGCATGATTTACTTATGTCGTTCGTGCTCTTTTGATTTCGTTAGTCAGAGAAATCAATGATACAGTAACCAAAATTATACTTACTTATACTTTTGCGTGCATATTTGGGAAAACCAAATATGTACTCAAAGAAATAGTAAATATATTTCGTAATATTAAGTAATTAGATTAATTAAAGTAATAAATGTAATTATATTTTGTACAATATAGGTAAACATTTTACAATTACATATTATGTACAACGGGGGTAAGTATATTGAAAATATGTACATATTGGTATATATGTAATATTGATATTTTTACATATTAGTATATATGTAATATTGAGTACCGTTTTTACAGTTTTATACCGTTACCATTTTTAATTTTGAATAAAACTTTAACGGTAAAACGGTACCGTTTAAGTACCGTTTTTGATTTTTAATAAATACATATTAGAGTAAGTAATTATTATATTTCTTTTAATATTGTGATCATTATATTTCTTTTAAAATATTACGTTCTTCGCAAAGGAAATTACATTTTATATAAAAAATCTTTGAATTAAGCTTGGTTCTTAATTTTATTTTATAGTTCGTTTAAATAACAAATCTTAGAATTTAGCTTGGTTCTTAATTTTATTTTATACTTCGTTTAAATAACAATTCTTTGAATTAAGCTTGGTTCTTAATTTTATTTTATACTTCGTTTAAATAACAAATCTTTGAATTAAGCTTGGTTCTTAATTTTATTTTATACTTCGTTTAAATAACAATTCTTTGAATTAAGCTTGGTTCTTAATTTTATTTTATACTTCGTTTAAATAACAAATCTTTGAATTAAGCTTGGTTCTTAATTTTATTTTATACTTTGTTTAAATAACAATTCTTTGAATTAAGCTTGTTTCTTAATTTTATTTTATACTTCGTTTAAATAACAATTCTTTGAATTAAGCTTGGTTCTTAATTTTATTTTATACTTCGTTTAAATAACAATTCTTTGAATTAAGCTTGTTTCTTAATTTTTATTTTATACTTCGTTTAAATAACAATTCTTTGAATTAAGCTTGTTTCTTAATTTTATTTTATACTTCGTTTAAATAACAATTCTTTGAATTAAGCTTGTTTCTTAATTTTATTTTATACTTCGTTTAAATAACAATTCTTTGAATTAAGCTTGGTTCTTAATTTTATTTTATACTTCGTTTAAATAACAATTCTTTGAATTAAGCTTGTTTCTTAATTTTATTTTATACTTCGTTTAAATAACAATTCTTTGAATTAAGCTTGTTTCTTAATTTTTATTTTATACTTCGTTTAAATAACAATTCTTTGAATTAAGCTTGTTTCTTAATTTTATTTTATACTTCGTTTAAATAACAATTCTTTGAATTAAGCTTGTTTCTTAATTTTATTTTATACTTCGTTTAAATAACAATTCTTTGAATTAAGCTTGGTTCTTAATTTTATTTTATACTTCGTTTAAATAACAATTCTTTGAATTAAGCTTGTTTCTTAATTTTATTTTATACTTCGTTTAAATAACAATTCTTTGAATTAAGCTTGTTTCTTAATTTTTTATTTTATACTTCGTTTAAATAACAATTCTTTGAATTAAGCTTGGTTCTTAATTTTATTTTATACTTCGTTTAAATAACAATTCTTTGAATTAAGCTTGTTTCTTAATTTTATTTTATAATTCGTTTAAATAACAATTCTTTGAATTAAACTTTGTTCTTAATTTTATTTTATACTTCGTTTAAATAACAATTCTTTGAATTAAGCTTTGTTCTTAATTTTATTTTATACTTCGTTTAAATAACAAATCTTTGAATTAAGCTTGTTTCTTAATTTTATTTTATAATTCGTTTAAATAACAAATCTTTGAATTAAGCTTGTTTCTTAATTTTATTTTATAATTCGTTTAAATAACAAATCTTTGAATTAAGCTTGTTTCTTAATTTTATTTTATAATTCGTTTAAATAACAAATTTCATTTCTTATATTCAAGAACGTGTACATATTTTAATGAAATCATGTAAATATAATTAAAAAAATTTTTTTTAATAATATTATTATATGATTTGTATATTGTTGAATACTATTGTTTTTGAAATAAAATTTGGAATTTGAATTATTTACATCTCAATGATTTTGTTTCATTATTTCTACTTCATATGTAAGAGTCAAAACAAAAATATGATTGCATGAAGATTTTCTAATCATATTCTGATAGAAAATCTCAAAAGACAAATGCATGTATTTATTTTTTTTATCAAAATTGATTACGAAATCGATTTGAATCTGAATACAAAATTGATACAGTCTGGTACAAGGGTTTTTCTCTACCTGCATGTCATTCCTTATGAAAAAGAAGATCCCAGAAAAGAAAGGGAAAAAATTAATCAGCATGCTTCAGTCAATCGGACCCATTCGATCTCTATCACGAGAAAATGGCATTAAAGGAAGGAGACATGGGAAAAAGTTCTGCCCGGAAAACAACTCACAGTGTTTAATCTTCTTAGCGTGTTCAGGAAGCATGTTCACATGCTTTCATCTGAATGCTACAGAAAAGAAGTTTTGGCTTCTCCGTCGGTATTCCGTGCGGTGGAAGGGCCATTTCTTCGCTTAAATATGCTTAGTGGGAGCTCGGGGAATAGTTTAATCTTTGTCTCTAGAATAACGCATGATTTACTCATGTTGTTCGTGTTCTTTTGATTTTGTTAGTAAAGGGAATTTATGATATAGTAACCGAAATTATACTTACTTATTCTTTTGGGTACATATTTATAACAACCAAATATGCACACAAATGAATAATTAAGTATATTTCGTACAATACGGGTATACATTTTACAGGTACACATAATTTTATGACGTGTGTAAGTATATTGGTAATATGTACATGTTGACATTTTGTACATATTGGTATTTTGTGCATATTGAAGTATATATGTACATATTAGTATGCATTTACTATAATAATATCATATAATAAGTAAATAAATAAAAATAAAAATAAATAGTATATAATAAGTAAAACATATTAATAAGCTGTTCTAATATGTAGATATTTGTACATATTGGTATATGTGTACATATTAGTAAGCTGTTCTAATATGTAGATATTTGTACATATTGGTACATATGTAAATAATAGTAAGCTGTTCTAATATGTAGATTTTTGTACATATTGGTATATATGTAAATATTAGTCAGCTTTTCTAATATGTAGATATTTGTATATATTGGTACATATGTAAATATTAGTAAGCTGCTCTAATATGTAGATATTTGTACATATTGGTTTATATGTAAATATTAGTAAGCTGTTCTAATATGTAGATATTTGTACATATTGATATATATGTAAATATTAATAAGCTGTTCTAATATGTAGATATTTGTACTTATCGGAACAGCCACCGTTTCAACATCCACCTACTCCATTGAAACAACCAAATATGTACACAAATGAATAAGTAAGCATATTTCGTATAGTACGGGTATAGTACATTTCGTATAGTACATTTTGCAGGTACACACAATTGTATGATTGGGTAAGTATATTGGCAATATGTACATAGTGGTATATTGTACATATTGGTATATATGTATATATTGGTATATATGTACATATTGATATATATGTACATATTGGTATATTGTACATATTGGTATATTGTGCATATTGGTATATATGTACATATTGGTATTTTTTACATATTTGTATATATTTACATATTAGTAAACTGTTCCAATATGTACATATTTGTACGTATTGGAGCAACCCCTGTTTCAAAATCCACCCTTCCTTAAAATCTACATTATTTAAATAAACAAACAGAAAAACGTAGTAAAATTTATAATTTGTACATTAATGAAATGTATATAAAAGTGTATATAACAAGAAACCATGCATATCATAATTTGAACGCTACACCTATTTATAGTATCGTATTCTGCAGATATTCAGATATTAATCATAAATGTTTCATCCAAAAATAATTAATAAATGACATGTTTTAATAAAAGCCGAACATTTATATGTTTTATAACACAGTTTTGTATTTTATATTACATTACAACAACAAATGTTCTTATTATATTTTTATATAAATGATGCACATGCATTTATTTTAGTTCATTCAAACGATTTATCTTACTACTTGCTTATCTTAAACCTTTTATAAGCAAATGAATATATTAACCGTAATAGTATTAAAATTTAATTTTCTTTCCATTTTATGGTATTGTAAAAGAATTTTCTTATATATAAATAATATTTCTTTTAAAATTATTTGCTTAAGAATTTATATTAATATTTATATTAGTTGTTAAAGGAATATTATATTTTTATTCATTTATTATACTTTTTTTTTCAAAAAATATACAAAAAATATTATTTTACTTTCACAGAGAATCAAAATCTACGAGTTTACAATATATGCCCTGATTTTTGAATTTATTACTCTAAATATCAGTATTTAACATTAAGGAACTTTTGAAATATTTCAACATCTCATAAAAGTCTTCTTTAACAGGATATCAGAGTGGAAGTACTAAGGTTATTATAGACATTTTGACATGGTTATTGCGGGTTAAAAAATTGTTTATGCCTCACTTCAACATGAAAATCTTAATTACATATTATATGTTGCAATTAGAATTACAGCATTACATATTACCCTCATATTATTCACCCTATAAGGAAGTTAAAATGACACGCATAAATGTCAGTAGGAATCCAAGTCAATAGATATACATTCAAGAGCCAAAACATTATGACAACCTGCCAATAACGAGTTGGCCCACCTTTGGCGCGCAACACAGCTTCAACCCGCCTTGGCATAGATGCCACAGGTCCTTGGTAGATGGCCGGAGACAGATTGTACCAGATGTTTAAGCAACGGTCACGCAAATCCGAGATATTGCGAATTGGTGGTCTTTGAACTCTGAGCTGCCGTCCGAGGACATCCCAAATGCGTTCTATCGGATTGAGATCCGGTGAGTTAGGCGGCCCTGCATTGTATTGGGCTGTCAGCTGAGCCACTGTCTGGCTCCGGTTTTGCGTCACCATGCGAGACAGTCTCCGACGACCTTTTTCTTTGATAGCGTGTGGACGTCCAACACCATGTCGTCTACTGCTGCTTTCATCGTCATTCATCCACTTTGCATAAGTACTAACAACTGTAGATCGCGAACGACCCACGAGTCGTGCAGCTTCGGAAATACTTATTCCGAGCCTTCGAGCCATTACAATCTGCCCTCTATCAAAGTCTCTTAGATCAGCATTCTTTCCCATCACACACAGAAGTAAAAGAATGATTCTTCAGACTCTCCAGCTGCAGTTAAATACCACTTCCACCTGATCACGTGCCTCCCACGTCATCCAGGCGAGTTCATTGCAAAATGTAAGGGTGGTCAAAATGTTTTGGCTCTTGAGTGTACATTTAAAAAGTATTTATGCATTTTAGTGTTTATCGCCCAATGAACTTGGATACTATGTTTTTTTTATATGTTTTTATTTTATATTCATCAAAAGACATAAGACTACTGTTTTCTTGTGGGCCTAATTTGTAATGAACTATGTTATTATTGTTGTTTTTTTCGAATTCCAATAAATTAGTGTAAATAAAAGCTTCACGAGCATTCTGATTTTCCCTTTTTTTTTTTTCTTTTTGTAAAACTGGGCATTTTATTAAAACTGTTAAAATATATATTGTACTGAATTCGGGTTTTTCAAATTTTAAATACAGCTGGAAAAGTTCATGTATTTTTTCTTTCTGTTGCACAATGCCGACAAATATCTAAATCTTAAAAGGAAATTAAAAAGAGCTGCTTACATATTTTGATACCAGCTTATTAGGGTAATTTCCGAAGTTTTATTAAATCTGTCGCAACGCGTGGCACCAATGACGGTTTTGTCATTAGAGTCGCCAAACTTGTCGGGAATTTGGCGATATCTCATTCATTTGCCTTCCTTCAATTGGAAAGCTGATGTATTGTTTCAGTTGCACAATGTTAATAAATATCTAAATCTTAAAACACAAATCAACAGGATCCTTTTATTTTTTAAACATACTGTTTAAATTAGTTTCCGAAAACTTACCAAATCTGTCGCTACACGTGTCTCCAATTACGATTTTGTCAATAGGGTCGCCAAACCTGTCGCCAATTTGGCTGTACTTCAGTCCTTTTCTTTCCTTACTTTTTTTTTCTAAGCACTTTGGTTTTTTACGTTTAGCACTTAAAATGTAAAATATTAATTTTGTAACCAGTAACAATCACCAGAAACAATAAGTTTGTTTAGAAAACAGTTAGTTAACATAACTTATACTATTTAAGTGTAAGAAAGTATGTATATGCCTACAAAATATTTTCATAAAATATCCAGAATATTCTTGATTCTTGTTATCGACATTATCAAAGAAAAGACTAGGCTACGGCCATATAACATTATGTTACAAATTATAGTGCTCATTTAATAATAATTATTCTTCCAATTATTTAGCTTTAATGAACTAGAATATTCTCTTTTAAATCATCAGAAAGTACTCTACAAGATTAAAATATAATGAGATGGACTAACGCGCTATTTGTAACAATCTTTTTTGTACAATGTCGTGTTTGCTTTCATTTCACCAGATGCCTTTGATATAAGATGATTCCATTATTGAATGGGGATAGATCTGAATAATGCATTAGGATTTACCTAATCATGGACGGAGAAGACCTCGGATGTTTGCGCGTTCATCCAATCAAGCGATTAAGGGTGATGATCCTATTTCGCCAAGGAAATAGCTTGGCAGGCATGATCAAATGATTAGGCTTTTATGTAATTGAAAAAAGTCGTGAGATATTTTGAATAGAGTGGAATTGTTTTAGGCAGGCACTGTGGAAATCCTGTTGTCTGTTTAAAACACCTCAAATCAAAATTAAAATATTGTTTTTTAAATAAATATTTTTTGCATTTATTTCTGTTAATTTCTTAGACAGGAAAAAATAAAATAGGGAAGCATTTCTGTATTATATTTAATTGTTATAAAAATAAAAAATAAAAGATTAAATATAAAGATCAAATAAAATAAAAGATTAAATTATTAAAATAAGATTAAATTACTTGAAAGAGATTAAATTACTTGATATGTTCACTTTTATTACTTGTTATTAATCAATATATTTTCCATTTTTTTTTTAATTTTATAGATTCATTAACATACAACTTTATATGAAATATATACATTATTTGCCAATGCCTTATACAATGTAAAATATTAATTTTACACTCAACAGAAACAAAAATTTTTTTTTAAAAAACAATTAGTTAATATAACTTATATTATTTAAGTGTAAGACAGTATGTATATGTATAAAAAATATTTTCATGAAATATGCAGACAATTCTTGATTTGTGTTGTCTATATTATCAAAAAGGAGATCCGGCTATGAAAAATATAGCATGTGTAATTATTTATATGTATATATATTACGCTACAAATTATACTGCTCTTTTAATAACAATTATTCGTCCCATTACTTAGTTTTAATGAACTAGAATATTGTCTTTTAAATCATCAAAAAATCCCCTACCAGATTAGAATATAATGAAATGGACTAATGCGCTATTTGTAACAATCTTTTTTGTACAATGTCGGGTTTGCTTTCATTTCACCAGATGCCTTTGAGATGAGATGATTCCATTATTGAATGGACATAGACCTAAATAATGCATTAGGATTTACCTAATCATGGATGGAGGATGTTTGCGCGTTCATCCAATCAGACGATTAAGTCTGATGATCCTATTTCGCTAAGGAAATAGATGAGCAGGCATGATCAAATGATTAGGCTTTTATGTAATTGAAAAAAGATATGGGATATTTTAAATAGAGAGGAATTGATTTAGGCAGGCACTGTGGAAATCCCATTTTCTGTTTAAAACACCTCAAATCGAAATTAAGATATTCCTTTGAAAATAAATATTTTTTTACATTTATTTTTGTTAATTTCTTAGACAGGAAACAATAAAATATTGGGCGTCCCTTTATCACATTTAATTGTTATAAATTTCAAATTAAGAAAGATTAAATATAAGATCAAGTAAAATAACGAGATAAAATAAAATAAAAGATTAAATTACTGAAATAAGATTAAATTACTAAAATAAGATTATATTACTAGGAAAAGATTAAATTACTTGATTTGTTCACTTCTATTACTTATTATTAATCAAGATATTTTCCATTTTTTTTAATTTTATAAATTCATTAACTTATCACTTTATATGAAACATGATATACATTATTTACCAATACCTTATACAATGCATAATATTAAATTTTTAGCAAAAAAATATTAAAATATAAAGTTAATCTGAATTAATTTTTTGAATCGAGAAATTAATTATTATCCAGGTATTAGCACAGATATTTTGTTTTAAATTCCTTAAATTTGGAAATTATCTGCCAAATGAATTCTGAATTATCAATTTTGAACAATTAGATAGACAAACATCGCATTAAAAATTATTTTTTTCATCGCTTATAAAATTTGTTATATATAATTTTCTTGAAATAAACAAAATATTTATCCTGAAATATATTCATCAAACTGACATTTTAACTGAAATTAAACTTCATTATTTTATTGCTTTTATAAATAAAAATAAATTCGAGCTCAAAACATTTTTTTTTTTTTTTTAATTTCTGTTATAATCACAAAAAAAAAAAAATGTTGAATTGTCTTTTCAAATTGATTCTGAATTCAAATAAAAACATTTTAGTTTATGCAAATGGTTTTGTGGATAATTAATATAGGATTAAAAAGAAATGGTATTTTAATACAATTAATACAGTAATTAAAGAACCTACTTGCTTTCGACTAAATTTGAACAATTGCTTTCGACGCTTATTAAATGAAACACTTAAATTAATTAATATCCTAAAAATCACTTATTTCAATATATTGAATTTACAATGTTAAAGTTTGCTGTTGTAATGTTATTGTTGCTATTTGCCGTTAAACTTTTGTCTAGTAGAAAAGTACACCATCAACCCGAATATAAAAAAAAAACCTTCATTTGTTATGAATTATTATTTTTTTTTCTTTTCCATACTATAGAATTAGAATTTGTTCAAATGTTTTAGGAAAATTTATGTATTACATATCTAAGCAAAAGAAACTTGCCCAATATTTTTGTAATATTTATAGAAAACGACCCTATAGGATTTAACATAATCTTTAATATTCATTTTTCTGGCATATTGCTTAATCTTTTGGGTTATTTCTCAAGTTCAGGTTAAAGTGGATTCTATCTGCTACAAAAAAGAGCCAATGTTTTTAAAACGGAACACATAGAAAAATTAATTTACAAATTACTACGATTGTTTTAAGTTTCCCTGAATAATACAAGTCAATATATTCTTATTCATATAAAAAACAGATTAGTTTTTTGAGGAATTTCTTCAAGTCATAGATTTTTTTTAGAATTAAATAGAAATGAAAAAGGTCAGCTTTTTTTGCGAAAGAAACGAATATTATTTATTTCATTTTGCCGAATGTTTTTTTTTTTTTTTTCCTTTCTTCGTGTCTGGGAGAACTGAACACATATAAATGCTTTTTACAATCCCTGTATTCACTAAATTGAACTCTTATTTTGTCCTACTTCATTTCATAGACATATATTTTTATCAGGCTTCATACTGCAGAGCTACTTCGTGGACTATTCATATTAAAAGGGATGGGTACAGGCGAAAGTATTTTTTCCAGTAATTCTTCTAGGAGTAATTATCTTGAATTTGTTTTGACGCAATTGCATCTAGTCTATCTCTTACGCTATAAAATAACTTCAGTATTAATTGATAAGTTAAATACTCCGAATATTTTATCCAACCCATTTGTAAATGAAATGCATGTACTGTTACTATTGTAACCAATATAATGTGCTTTTGAGCTACTTACTATTTATTCGTAGTTTATTTAGGTATAGAGAAAAATATTGCTTCCAGGAGTTCTTCTAGAAGTAACTACCCAGAATTTGTATTGACACAAATTCATCAAATCTGGTTTTTACGTCATAAAATAACCGTATTAATTGTAGAAGGTAAAATTTCAAAAAGTCTATCCAGACTCAAATTCGCAAAAAAAAACAACAACTATCTGGATTATTGCTATCGCAGCCTATATATAGTACACTGAAGTGACAAACGTCATGGGATACCTCTTAATATCGTGTCGGCCCTCCTTTCGCCCGACGAGGTGCAGCAACTCGCCGTGGCATGGACTCAACACGTCGTTGGAAGTCTTCTGCAGGAATATTGAGCCATGCTGTCTCGATAGACGTCCATAATTGTGAAAGCGTTGATGGTGCAGGATTTTGGGTATGAACAGACCTCTCGATGATGTCCCATAAATGCTCGATGGGATTCATGTCGGGCGATCTAGGTGGCCAGATCATTCGTTGAAATTATCCAGAATGTTCTTCAAACCAATCGCGAACAGTTGTGGCCCGGTGACATGGCGCATTGTCATCCATAAAAATCCCATTGTTGTTTGGGTACATGAAGTCCATGAACGGCTGCAAGTGATCTCCAAATAGCTGAACATAAGCATTTCCAGTCAATGTTCGGTCCAGTCGCAACAGAGGACCAAGTCCATGCCATGAAAAAACAGCCCACACCATTACGGAGCCACCACCAGCTTCAACAGAGCCTTGCTGACAGTTTGGGTCCATGGCTTCGTGGGGTCTGCGCCACACTCGAACCCTACCATCAGCTCTTACCAACTGAAATCGTGACTCATCGGACCAGGCCACGGTTTTCCATTCATCTAGGGACCAACCGATATGCTCACGTGCCCACGAGAGTCGCTGCAAGCGATATCGTTCTGTCAGCAAAGGCACTCGAGTCCGTCTTCTGCTGGAATAGCCCAAAAAAGCCAAATTTCTCCGCACAGTTCTAACAGAGAAGTCCCTTGTGCGTCCCACATTGATTTCTGCGGTTATTTGACGCAGTGTTGCTTGTCTGTTAGAATTTACGACTCTTTGCAGACGTCGCCGGTCTCGGTCGTTAAGTGCAGGGGGTCGACCACTGCGCTGTCCATGGTGGGATGTTATGTCTGAAATTTCATACTCTCGGCACACTCTTGACACAGTGGATCTGGGAATGTTGAATTCCCTAACGATTTCCGAAATGGCATGACCCATGCGTCTAGCTCCAACTAACATTCCGCGTTCAAAGGCTGTTAATTCCCGTCGTGCGGTCATCATCACGTCAAAACCTCTTCACATGAATAACTTGAACAGAAATGAAAGCTCTGCGAAAGCACTGCGCATTTATACCTGTTCTACGCGATGCTACTGCCATCTGAAAATTTGCATATTGCTATCCCATTACTTTTGTCACTTCAGCGTATGCTACTTAATTACACTGATGTCCATAAATTAAGGATAATTCAGAATCACACAGAAATTGAACTCTAAAATAAAAATTTCACCTGTAGAATTATCACACACATCTTGAAGAAGAATATGCAAATTACAGGAAACCACCAGATGGCGCGGATAGTACGTCACAATGACGAGAGTGTAAGAGAGGGGTATATAAGGAATGGTGGCAAAGAAGTAAAATTGTTCACAAGCGCTTTGAAAGCCTTTCTGTGCAATAACCGCATAGTTATGGCACATAGGAAGCATTTGGATGAATTTTTACGTGGTAGAATTATCGGACGACTGGAATGTGCACGTACCCAGCTGGAAGTATCTGAGGAACTTGGAATCGCCCAGAGTGTCATCTCCATGCTTTGGCAACGATTCCAAGATGATGGTAATGTGAGTAGATGTTACAGCACAGGTCGCCCCCGAGTTACAACGCCGAATGAGGACCGATATTTAGCAGTTACTGCCAAAAGAAACAGACGGAGCACAGCATCAGACCTGTCTCGTCAGCTCTCTTAAGCTACCGGTACGACAGTTTCATGGCAGACCGTGTACAGACGCTTAGGGCACATTGGTCTATATGATCGTAGGCCTGTCAGATATGTTCCACTAACCGCAACTCACTGCCGCCTGCGATTAACCTGGAGTAGAGCGCATGCATTGTGGACACCGCAACAGTGGTCTTGTGTAATGTTTTCCGACAAGTCCATATTTAGTTTGCAGTCTGATTATCCCCGGACCTTCATATGGAGAGCGCCAAGTACCCGTTAACACCAAGTGAACACCATTGAACGACACCGTTACGGTGGTGCAGGATGGCTCGTTTGGGGAGGAATTATTCTTGGTTCCAGAACTGACCTGCATGTTCAAAGTATAACGATGAGTGGCCACATCTATCGGGATGTCATTCTGGAACAACATGTACCTTTGTGTCGGGGCGCCATGGGTGCTGAATTTCTGTTTATGGATGACAACGCCCGTCCTCACCGTGCAAACATTGTAGACGAATGCCTTCAATTGGAGGATATCACCCGTATGGATTGGCCAGCATACTCACCGGACTTGAATCCAATAGAGCACGTGTGGGATATGCTTGGCCGACGAATTGCAGCCCGTCAACCACCTCCCACCTGTCATCCGGAAGGCATTGCTTGATGAGTGGTGTAATATTCCCCAAGATCAGATTAATAATTTGATACTCAGCATGCCTAGGTGTTGTAAGGCCTGTATTGCATCGTCCGGGAGACATACTCCATATTAACCATCATACTAACCATGTTATACTGTTTTTTGTAAATAGATTCTTTTTTGAAATTTGCTCCAGGGAGTATAAATCGCAATTTTTATTAATTATGTGAAGCATATAGCATCTTTTTTGCTCTTTACCTATTGTTTAATAAATAGACTTTACAAATAAGTCAAATTTGTTTTGCTTCTGTCTCTTTCTTCGCCTGAACTTCATTATCCTTAATTTATGGACATGAGTGTAATTGCGTATTATTCATAGTACATTCGATGGGTACAAAGGAAGGTATAGCTTATAGGATTACTTCTAAGAGTAATGCCATGCATTTACAGTTTCGTAATGCCTTGTACTTGCAGATGTATTTTAAGTCTTTCGTCAAATTCTATTAAAAACACATCACTGTCATATTAGTCATAGAGGAAAATTACATGCAACTTAATTTCTAATTCAAGATGATTTAAAGAACTTTTACTGTTACAACCAATATAAAGTATTCTACGAGTCTATTTGTGGATAGTTCGTAATTATTTTATGGTTACAGAGGAAGTTATTTTATAACGTAAGTTCCAAACGTGATGAAATTTTGTCAATACAAATTCAAGATAATTACTATTGGATATTCTTGAAGATTGTCTTTCATTTGCAAATGGGTTAGATATATGGGTCTTATCAATTAATACTGAAGTTATTTTATAGCGTAAGAGCCAGAATGATAAAATTGTGTCAGTACAAATTCAAGATAATTTCATATAGATACTCTTGAAAGTAACTTCACTGAATTTGACTTGACGCAGTTTCATGAAAGTTGGCTCTTGTGCTGTAAAGCAACACAAAATATCTTCATCATCCGAATTATTGATGGAAGACCAACTTAAATATTGTATCGCAATCAACCTTGGATGCTGAAAGCATTGACTGTCAATGGAGAATAGAATTGAATGACAGATTAAGAAATACTGAAAAAATACACTCAACAGATGAATGTCGCAATGAATGTAAAAGGCTTACAATAAAGCAACAGAATGTGATACTAAGACTGATTGAAAGCTAATTTGAAATTTAACACATGCCCTTCTTCAGCTGTATAATATTTTCCCAGGTGATTTCAGTAACGAATCAACTTTTGCGAACCGCTTTTACAACAACATGAAGCCAATAATACTTTAATTTCACACATATTATCCTCGTATGAAGGATATTTGACACGAGAAGGTGGCTTCAACAGTCACAACAGTCCTTATCGTGCCTATTCCTCATTGAAACCACACGGAAAATGTCCTGAATACTAATAATCAACATTGTTGGACCCTATTTATTCTCCTCTTTGAAGCATGGTGCCTTCATACTTAAATGTCTTTCAGTAACCTACAAACTAATTTCCATGATGACGTATCTTTTATGGCCTATGGTTCCAGCACGACACAGCACCAGTACATTTCAGCTCGTCTGTGCCTGATTAGTTGAATATGAAACACCTAGAAGGCCGGATAGAAAAAATGTCCGGTTATGTGATCACCACTTTTACTACATCTGACACTGGTAAACATTTTCCCTTAGGAACATCTCAAGACGTTATATCAAGCAGCATTTATTACAGGACAAGATTTAGTTTTTCATCGACATGCTACCTTCCATTTTGTGGACACAAGACTGATATATTGTGTACATTTAACCCCATTATGGTGCCCTTTACATGCCTTAATATATATGGCTGTCACTCTGAACACATTTCTAATTGCCATGTCATATGCAGCTACCTTTTTAATTGAAATTCATTGTCCATAAACCGGATGAGACGTCATATTTTTCTTTCCCATGCTTGTCGAAAACTATGCATCATAGAAGCTCCTTAGGCAACTATTATTATTACATTTTATCTGTTATTTTCCTGACACATTGTATATTTATTTACTGGGGACAGTAGAAAAAGTATTAAGTAAGGAATATTGATAAATTATATAGATAAAAAATTATAATTATTTTCAGAACTTACTTTGATTATTTAAACAATAACTATTCAACTAAATATAAAGAAATGGTTAAACAACTACCTGAATATGAATGTGAAAGTCAAGGAATATACTCATATTACAAAGTGCAAATAGATCCCTTGTGCTCAAATAATATTCCAACAAACCACTCAGTAGTTTAATAAAATTAATCCATAAAATAGCAGTAAATAAAATAATATTTTTAACCGAAACTCAGCCCACCTAATGGATTACACGAAGTAGAGCTAAACATGCCGTTTTTATTTTGTTAGTAAATCTAGATGAAGGATGGAGTTTTCTGAAAATTTCGTTAAAACTTCCTAACAAGTTACTTATTTTTTTTTCTAACTTTATCTTCCTTGCACTAATGGAAAGGGAATTTTTTTGGGATGATTTAAAGCGCAAGACATGCTTACTGTAATGAACCTTCACTGACTAAAGTATGAGTCTGTAAATGGGAATTTGGTAAGTAAACAATTTGTTCAAAGCGATTCTGGGGGAAAAGTTTCTCAAAAATTGCAGACTTTTCTTTTGGATGTCCTTTCCTTATGACTTTAGATATTACCAAGAAAAAATTGTAGAAAGGGGGCTTTCTATTCATGAGAAAGATTTTTCCTCCAACAATTTTAAAAAGAGTAATCTCTTAAATGTATGTATTAAAATCCGCGAATAACCATTGTGAAAATGAATACAACAAAAATTTGTGTGTCATGCAAGAAACATAAAATAGATGTTGGATTTGAGAGAAAAAATAATTTAGTAGTCTTATTTATTAAATCTAGTAATTCAATTTTACTTAAAATTTCTATAGATTTACATAATAAATGCAAAAATAATTATATATATTTATATTTTTTTTTTGTATCACTAAATAATAAGGAACAAGCAACGAACATAAAACTGATGATAGTTTTGAGATAAAAAATATTTTAGTAGTTTTATTTATTAAATCAAATCATTCAATTCTACTCAAAATTTATATAGATTTGCATAATAAATAAATAAAGAATTATGTTTATAGATTTTAAATGAAATATTTTTTTTTCAGAATTCTATAAGGAATGACTTTTTGTATCACGAAATAATAAGGAACAAGCAAGGAACATAAAATAGATGATAGATTTGAGATAAAAAATATTTTAGTATTTTTATTTATTAAATCTAATAATTCACATTACACAAAATTTCTATAGATTTATATAATAAATACAAAAATAATTATATATATAAATTGTATAAAAATATACAAAATTCCCAAAATATATGCCTCATAATATATCAATGATTATAAACATTTTCAGTTAATAACCTTTATTTTAAGAAATAATCTTTTTTTTTAATCTGTAGTTACGTATATTTTGTTTATTGCCATAGTATACATCTATATTGTTTTTCATTATCAGGATAATGAAGAAAACAACATAAACGCATATCAATTTTAGTAGGTATTTTAGAAAAAAAAATTTTTTTTCTTTACAAAGCAATTCAATAATTAACATGCTTATAAGCATTCATATATATTATATAATAATAAACTATTAACATTATGAAGATTATATAATTATTATTTATTATAGAAATAATATTAAGACTAAATAAATAAATATAAAAATATCATTTCTTTGAATATATGTTCTATTTTATATACATTCTTCTTCTTCAGTTGTTTTATTTCAATTTAACATATCAAAAGAATTGCTAGGTGTTATTGAATTAAGAATTGTGAATGGTGAAGAATTTGTTTAATTAAATTCCGTTCTGTATGCATGGTTAATTATTTATCTGAATGGAATTTTAATAACATATTTCTCTTAGCTAAAAAAATAAATAAAGTACATAAAAAAAGTAAAGAAAAACTATATAAAAGCATGCGAGAACAAAAACGTTTTGGTTTGGTTTTGCAGTTGTTTTAATCATTATTCAACTATATTTTATATTTTTGATAAATAAACATTTTTTTAAAAAGTTGTTAACGTAATGATATTTAAAAGTTTATAGAACTTAAATAAATTTAAATAAAAAAGAAATTTAATGTTTTAAAAACTGATATCAGATTTTATAATATGGTTTACATATTTTCGTATGAAATTCATTTCTAAGAAATATATGCTTTTATGCTTTATTTTCGTTTTGTATTTTTAATTTTCAACAGGTTGTAAAAAAAAAGCTAAATTTGCAATTTCATTAAGCGCCGTATTTCAATTAGTTTTTCTGAGTTAAACGGATATTCCTTTTTCTTATTAAGATAAAAAAAACTTTTTCAAGAGGGGTTTCCTTTAGAAAAATTAAGATAATAAATAAAGGTAGTAAATTAATCTGAGGAGGGTCATAATTACTAACGTAACATCTTTTCGCAAATATATAATAATTACATTAAAGCTGCTAACCACAATACATTTATTTATAAAGTTTCCAACAAATAATTCATTCTAATCTTTAATCCTAACCTTTCCGTAAACTTCTTGTTTAGTTTTTTAGATGTTAACTGAACTTGCTTCTACTTTGTATATACTTGCTTACATTGTATTAAATATTTGCATCAAGTAACGTGTTCATAATATTTAGTATATGTATTTTAGTAGGCACTCGATCATAAGTAAATATATCGCTTATAATATTTATACATTTTGATGATTTTAAGCTCTTAAAAATCAAGAAACAAATTAAAATTTATTTTTAAAATGTACTCAAATTTTAAGCAATGCAGAGTCATATTCCAACAAATTATTCATTCTAATATTTAATCATAACATTTCAGTAAAATTCTTATTTTGTTTTTAAGATACTAATTGAACCTCCTTCTATTTTGTTTGCATTTGCTTTCATTACATTAAATATATGCCTTAAATAACATGTTCATAATATTTAGTATATTTAATTATAAGTTTATAATTAGTAGTATTAGTATTAATATTTAGTGTATCTTTATGCACTAGATCATAAGTATATCGCTTAAATATCAGGAAAAATTTAAAATACATATAAATATATGAGCTTCATAATATCATTTAATTAAAATTACAGACGTTCAATAATTTAACAAATTGGAGGTATAAATTTTTGCGATAGCTTTCTAATATTTTGATGTCATAATATGTGGAGAAATATATCGGAAATAAAACATAATAAAGCATTCGTCTGGGTTTAATTAAATATAAATATAGTAATATCTCATTAAACTATGATGTCATACACTGAAGTGACAAAAGTCATGGGATAGCAATATGCAAATTTTCAGATGGCAGTAGCATCGCGTAGAACAGGTATAAATGCGCAGTGCTTTCGCAGAGCTTTCATTTCTGTTCAAGTTATTCATGTGAAGAGGTTTTGACGTGATGATGACCGCACGACGGGAATTAACAGACTTTGAACGCGGAATGTTAGTTGGAGCTAGACGCATGGGTCATGCCATTTCGGAAATCGTCAGGGAATTCAACATTCCCAGATCCACTGTGTCAAGAATGTGTCGAGAGTATGAAATTTCAGGCATAACATCCCACTATGGACAGCGCAGTGGTCGACCGCCTGCACTTAACGACCGAGACCGGCGACGTCTGCAAAGAGTCGTAAATTCTAACAGACAAGAAACACTGCGTCAAATAACCGCAGAAATCAATGTGGGACGTACAAGGGACTTGTCTGTTAGAACTGTGCGGAGAAATTTGGCTTTCTTGAGCTATTCCAGCAGAAGACCGACTCGAGTGCCTTTACTGACAGAACGACATCGCTTGCAGCGACTCTCGTGGGCACGTGAGCAAAGCGGTTGGTGCCTAGATGAATGGAAAACCGTGGCCTGGTCCGATGAGTCACGATTTCAGTTGGTAACAGCTGATGGTAGGGTTCGAGTGTGGCGCAGACCCCACGAAGCCATGGACCCAAACTGTCAGCAAGGCACTGTTCAAGCTGGTGGTGGCTCCGTAATGGTGTGGGCTGTTTCTTCATGGCATGGACTTGGTCCTCTGGTGCGACTGGACCGAAAATTGACTGGAAATGCTTATGTTTAGCTACTTGGAGATCACTTGCAGCCATTCATGGACTTCATGTACCCAAACAACGATGGGATTTTTATGGATGACAATGCGCCATGTCACCGGGCCACAACTGTTCGCGATTGGTTTGAAGAACATTCTGGACAATTCCAACGAATGATCTGGCCACCTAGATCGCCCGACATGAATCCCATCGAGCATTTATGGGACATCATCGAGAGGTCTGTTCGTGCCCAAAATCCTGCACCATCAACGCTTTCACAATTATGGACGTCTATCGAGACAGCGTGGCTCAATATTCCTGCAGAAGACTTCCAATGACTTGTTGAGTCCATGCCACGTCGAGTTGCTGCACTTCGTCGGGCGAAGGGAGGGCCGACACGATATTAAGAGGTATCCCATGACCTTTGTCACTTCAGTGTATATAGCTAACGGCTATGTTAGAGTTTACCTACATTAAAGAATGAACAGAATGCAACTGAATGCAACTGTTGTTAAGGAATAAATACAATGTTTTAATATATAAAATATTTAAATTTTCAATTTGTATTATAAATAAATGTTTATTATAAGCAGTCTAAAATTATGAACAACACAGCACTATACTAATTTATTATAAGAAGTAGACAATAGGTTAGTTTATCTCATAAAACATGGAATAATTGACTAGGGGTAATAAAAATGTAAATATAAATGACAATAACAATTTATTAGATTTTTTTAAAAATCGCAAACATTTATTATAATTCAAAACATTGTCTTAAATGTTTCTTTTCATTATCAAATCAAATAATAGCAATATCCAATACTAATATATAAATTTAATCACCTAAAGTAAGTTTAGAAACACAATGAAACATGAAATGTTTCAATGGTTAACATTAGAATAATTATTATTTTTAATAAAATATCCATATAATTTTGTAAGAATCTATCATTATACATTTTGTTTAATCTGATGATATGTGTAAGTCATAAATTCATAAATAAAAAGAATTCATTTATAAAATTTTTAAAATATCTTATTAGATAAATATTATTTTCATTTTAAAGTTTATTTTTGTTTAAATTTCCCTAGGGGTAAAAAGTAAACTATTCTATACGTATTTTGCAATAGTTTTAAACATCTAGTTTAATACTTAACTGATTATTTTCGGTTTAGTAATTAAACCAATAATTTTACAACAAATTGCTTTTAAGATTTCAACAAATATTGCGCCATATGTTGTTCCATATCTGTTTCTGTAAAGCTTACCTGTACCATTAAATTACAAACTAGATAGATTACAACAGAAATATACGAGTTTGAAGTTTCTGAACTCAATGAGCTGGAGATACCACTTCATTTAGAACCCAGACATGCTTACAGACACGAATTCATATTATTTTTCAATCTCGAAATTCAGATGATTACATTTTGCGTAATGTGCTTTTAAGTAATTCTCAAAAACTCGTGTGTAATAGTTATAGACATATTGCATTAACTGCCATAATGATATTTCAACTGTATATAGTTCGTCCTGAATATGACAGATGGATTAAAATTTCTTGGTACAATGAGATAAATTCAAGACAATTAGCCTTCTAAGAAAATCATATAACACAACATGGTTAAGATTACTTTGAACAAGAACTATTATGATCAAAATGATACTTTCTGCAAAATGCGACTCATTAAATTAAAATATATTCATTTACAACAGACACAATTTCAAAAAAAATATGAATTAATAAAGTGTACTTATGATTTCAATTTATCATGTGTAAACATGATGTATTAATTTTTTGATCAATTAAACGATTTTATAACAGTAAGTTAATTTTTTATATCATTTTAATTTTTAATATATTATTTTAATTTTTTTATTTTTAGATATTAAATCAATAAATGTAAGAGGATTATCAAATTATAATTTTTTATTACCATGATCAATTAAGTTTAGTAATCACATTAATTTTAAAATTCACGGACATGTTTTATCCCCATATTATCTACTATGAAAACTCGTAATAACTTCAAAACCATTATATAGCTACAAAATCATATGTTGTTTCTTATTCCACTAGATCGACAAAACATCTAGACCTAATCCATGAACTCGTGTCTTAAAACGACTAATCATGATAATGGGTAAAAAAAAGGCAATATCTTTTTGTCCTTGATCTTCCTGCACCAAGAAATGTGGCACCCATGATGAGAAGTCTGACTTTCCCCTATACACCAGGGCACTAGGTACCCATTTTAGTCGCTTTTTATGACATGTATGTACATGTGGGCTACAGTGGGGATATTATAACCAGGACAACATGAGACGCAAAATATAATGCATATTACTTCACCTTTTTATATTTTACCCGATGTCTTACCCATACATTTAGTTAAAAAGTGTAAAACGAAAATGTGTTAATTTGTTATCAGATTTTCTTTGCTATATTTTCATGAATTTTGATGATTTTATGCTCTTAAAAATCAAATTAAAATTTATGCTTAACTGGATTCAAATTTTAACATTGAAGAATCATATTCACCCATAAACTATTGTAATCGAAAATAAAGAACTTAGAGTTGCTCATTCTCTGCATCGGAACAAAATATTCAATTTCAAATACAACACAGAGCGCGGGATTTGATAATGATGTGTAGGCATTAACAACTCATGCTGATTTAAATGCATGTATACAATAACAAATGCAGTCACAGTAAATACTACGTGCTTAAGGAATTCCACCAAGTTTAAAGTCAACGTGCTCGCAGCAAAAGGCTTGCTTCCTACTGATTTCTATGAACTAGTTGTTTGGCGTGTTTGCGTTATATTGAAACAAAAATGGTTAACTGTGTGCTTGAGACAAGACACTTTCTAAATATGAGTCTTATACTTTTCACAGGAAGGTCTGAATTGATAAATTTGTTTTAGTGAATTAATATAGAATGTCTTAAAAAATTTTTATGGAGTACATGCATTTTATATCTGATTTAACTGCATCGTGATATAGCATGCTAGAATCGTAGTTTTTATTTTGATGAATAGCTATAATACTCATTTAAAGATTAGAAGTAATTTAAATCAATTTACAACTTGTATTGCAAGATTTCAGGGTCTAACATATCTTACTGTAGCTTAATAATCTTTTGACGATATATTTATATCACTGGCGAGAAGGGAAAACTATTTCCTATAAAGCAACATCTTTCAAAACAAAAGCTTTATTTATTTTAAAGCTCTAGATAAATATATATTTAATATTTCTAAACGTCTTTGATTTTTACTAAGAATCAGATATTGTTACGGAGATAAGGGGAATCCAGTGTTTAGTACATGTAGAAAGAATAAGAAACTAAACAGAACAAAAAAACGACTGCTTAAGGAAAACCCCAGCGGATCTAGACACAGAGGGAGATAACAGAACAACAAGAAGACCGTCTTAAGAAACCCCAAACGGATCTAGACCCAGATGAACACCAAAAGTTGGATAGAGATCATTCGAAGAGGACTAGAAGATACTGAGAGTTAATTAATGGAAAACAAAAGGCATCAAGTCGTGTGAAATGGCAAAAAGTTTTAAAAGAGATCAGAACCCTGCAAGGGCTGTAGCCCCAATGATTTGATGATAATGATAATCATTATATTGATTTTCACAATCTATTTTACTATTAGATTTTTAAAAGTTGAACATATATCTGTTTAATTGCATATTTATTAATGCAATGTATATTAATACAAAAATAAATAACCAACTATAGTATAAAAAGTACTGAAGATGTTGCCCACATCATTTTGTTGCTTCTGAATAGGTAAGCTTTCTCTGCTTTACAAATACTCTATGGCAGTCACGTAGAAAATTAAAGCTTTAAAAAATAGCTTAAAATTGAAGCAATAACTTTCATTCCTACTTATTCGTAGCTTTATGTTTTTAGCGATTTCGTGGATCACATACTAAAACAATATCATTTTTCCACACAAAGAAAAATTAAACGTAATAAATTTAAAACGAAAATAAAAATAAATAAATGCCAAAATCATATATTCATAGCATTTGCACAAATATAATAACTTGTTTTTCTATTATTGAAAAAAAAATGTTTGTTGGGATAATGTGTAAATTTTAGAATTCTTCTATTAATATCCAATAATTAACTTTTTATGCCACTGAATAAATATACATATTTTTTAAAATAAATAATCCTATTAACAAACATCATTGAATATATTTACTATTATTTAAAATATTAAAAATTAATTTTTTCAAAAAAATCAATAAGATTAATGTCAGTTCACCTTTAATGATAAAATCTTTATTTATTTATTCTTAATAAGACATACATTTTAATTTAAAATGTAGCGGACCAGAAAAATACACATATTGCAAATCAATTTCCAGAAATGAAACTTCTTTTGAAAGAAACTAATCGGTTTGGTCGACATGATCGCTACTAAAAATAAATCAAAATAAAGAATTATATCCAGATAAATAATGATAATAAAATTTTCAGGCAAATGACATTTTGGAAAATAGTTTGCTCTAATTCAAAATCAATTATTTATTTATTATTTTTGAAAGTCATAATTTTGTGTATTGTTTTCATTTCGACACTTCCGTCTTGAAATAATAAAAAATATTAAGTATTAAAATTATAATATAATTTTTATAGAACTTATTATTAAGTAAAAATATATTTAATTTATGAATTTCAAAACTAACTTTTTATTACTTTCTATATTTTTTATCTGCCTTTTTAATGAAAGCATTTGAATTTTGATACACGAATGAAAAAAATAATTTACAATATAATTCATGTTAGTGCTTAAACATTTCACGTTATCAAATGAATATAAATTGTTTAGATTATCATGAAATTATTACTGATATTTTTCAAATAACAAAATAATCCTAGTATATAAAGTAACAATCAAAATATGAAAAAACAAAAACAAATAAGAGTTGTAATTTATTAATAGTATGAAATTATCATTTACCACGAACTTATAATTAAACAGCACTTTTCTACAATGTACTTCACATATGGGAACAAAAAAGAGTGAAATTCGAACGTCAAAAGTTTTATGAAATCTTGAGATAAATTTTCAGTGATCTCTCATAAATTTGGGCATGGGCCATAAATGAGACATTTGCGGATTTGCAAACAACTGCATAATCAACAACGTTTGTCCGAAAGAAACAATGCCAGAAATACAATGTCGTGCGAAAGTCTGTTCTCTCTCAAAAAAGATGAAAGATGATGCTATCTGTCTCATATACTGTAATCATTTTTTTCTAAGAATGACCCAATTGTTGGCTCATTTTTTTCTGCTAGACCAAGACACTCTATTTCCGAACACACCCTGCACCGAATTCTACATTGTATGGCATTATTCAAACCGGGAGACGTCTTGAGTTGACAGCAGCCGAAAAGAAGAATAAGAAGAAACTTAAATGAGATACAACACATAGACGCTGGACTGAGGATGAGTAGCGAAGTGTATTAATAGACGAATTGACGAATTGTTGTAGTAATAGACGAATTGTTTTCCAATTACGCACAATATCGCATCAACAAATTGCTACCGTCTGGACTTTGTTCAGAAATCATCGGAAACCGGAGAGTGTTATTTTGATGCATTTGAAATGCTCATATCACAATCAAGTTCTTCAGACTTATTTGTTTGCTTCGTTTAGTTTTGTATCAAATCTTGTGTGTGAATCTGAGTACCCAATTCGCAATACGAAATAATTTTCGCAGGCTCCAGTTTAGAATATCATGTTCGATTGAACTCCGGACACCAAAAAGGCGATATTTTATCTAATTAAGTTATTTTTACGAGGAAAACTTCTGCAAAAATGTCTGGAGAATTAAAGGCCACAATTAATTAAATTAGCACTAGTCGTAATTAGAGTCCTTCGTCCACTCTTCCTTTGTGAGATGAAGCCGTTTTGGACCTTGTATCTGAAAGATTAGATTTTCAATGGATGCTCCTCGAGAAATATAATCAGGGGGAATATATTTCCCTGTCCAGTGATGCTAATTATCTGGTTCAATTCCAGACTAGATTTTGGATACTCTGTTCCAAATGGTTTTTCCATTTTGAAGTTTTCCCTTTAATCCACTGAAGAGCTATGGGCAGATCCTTTAACTAATATACATTGGAGATTGTGAAACTCGTTTTCAAATGTAAAAAAAAAGTCTAGAAGCAATCACAGCTCTTCATTGTTCAAATTTTTAACGGGGTACAGTTTCATATTTCGCATTTATATAACTAATCCTTATATAGTCATAGCTTGACAAAAAAAGATACGCAACAGCTCCAAACGCTCTAGGAGTATCGTTGAACAAAATATGCAATTAAAATTCTTTAGCTAATTCCAATGGTGAAGAGAAATATTTTTTTTTTCGGCTGCCAAGTCTTTCAAAATATTTATCTGAGAGAATTCATCTCTTTGAAAATGAATCAAATTTCCCATTTTTTTCCTTCTACTCAAGTGATAGCTCATCGCCTCTTCCTAATCCAATTTCCCATATTTCTTGCATTGCTAATTTTATTAGGACAACATAAGATGAATCGATAAAGATGAAGAGCATAACGCTTTGAATTTTTAAAATCATCTATTTTATCAAGGGGTTGAAAATCAAATTTTAAAAGTATCTTCTTTTGTGTTCCACATTATTTCTAACAATTTCCAAGTGACGTTTGTTAGTTATCCGCGCCTCACACATAGTTCTTTCCCGCCATAAACTTCTCAAAGCATCCGATATTTGTTTTAAACTTTCTTACATTCATGATAACATTATAATAATTACTACAGTGCTCTAACCATTTATTTTCTCCTTAAAAAAGATAATTTATTTAAAGAACTGAACTAAACATTCTGTGTTCAAACTTACATTTTCGAAGGTGTAAAACTTTATCTAAAATTTTAGAGTTAAATTGTGTCTCAGGTATCAGACATTCCTTAAGAGACTTGCACCTTATACTTTTAGACGGAGATTAGACGATCGAACATGAGCCTAATCTTTGTAATTTCCCTATCAGATCTTACCAGTAGATTGATAGGGAAACTTAAAACTCATCCACGATATTAAAAAAAGTTCATCAATTAAATCAACTCACATAATTTTTTATTTGTGATTTTATTATTTCTTTCATTGACTAATATATTTTGAAGCATTTTTTTTTATATATTTTAAAGAGTTTGTCTCAAATTTCAATTTTCAAAAATAATGAATAAACTTTACCTTACTGGCCAACAGCAGAAATCAATAACTCAAACTCATCTTATCCATGTTTTATTTGAAGATCGCATTCACAATACAAAATAGAATACTTCAGTTCGAGTTCATAAGCAACATATAAAATTAAGACGAATCACACTGTCTTAGCTCACGACGACCTGCAGAGTTTTAATTTGTACAAGTGTATTTCGACGACTAACGTTGCACCACCTATGTACGTCAACAATTGGATATAGGCTGTGAGCTATATTTGGATCCTTTTGATGTCTATGATTCCTATGTCTCAAGATATTTACTATAACATGTATTACGACAGATATATCCATGATTGTTTTATAGAGCAAAAAATTGATATTCCACACCACATTCGATGCGCTAATTTGGATCACCTGATAGTCACCAAGAAAAATTAGGGTCTTTTTTGGAAGCGGCTGTGAAGACGAGTATTACATATTCGCAATCATCAATGCAATGTATAGCCAGTCTAATGGAATAATGGGCAAATATTACATAATTATTACCTGTCCCCTATTCTCAGCATGCTGTGTATAAAATGCAAGCTACATTTAGGACACATTTTAATGAAACCAAGTCATAAATTCATCAAGATTGATTTTGTACTACCGTATAATCCAAAAGTTAAAATACCTAATGATGTATGAATAAAATTTTAACGAAATAAAAATAAATTTAATGAAAGCACATACTAGTATTACCGGTGAAAATATATTTTAATTCATGCACTACAGGTAAGAGACTTCATTGTAAAAGAATACTCTTGCAATACTTAAAAAAAAAATATTAAATGTACTTCTCTTAATAGAAAACATTTTTTTTTATTTGTAAATATAGAAAAATCGTTTTAAAATAATTCTTTATTTGCTGCGATTTCTGTTAATTTAATTACAAACACATATGTGTACTTTTTCAAATATAAAATTTAATGAAAGCAATTATGTGCTTACAGAGTTAAGAATAAAATAAACAAAATGAAAAGAATTTTAGAGTGACTTTAAAAAAATATATGTATACTAGTATGATACTTACTGCAGTAAAGTATCCTTCCATGTAAATTCATTTTAAAATATTTGAAAAACACTAGACCATTTCATCAGTATTATCCCTGATTTAGAAAATTAAATAAATTTCTTTTTAAATGTCAAAAAGAACAACCTACTCTTGATGAGCCGAAGATTTTGGTTTGAGAATCCCAGAGGAAAAATAAGTTTTATGCAACATGACAAGCATGTTAATTAGACTGCTAATTTCTGTCAGAAAATTGGACGAATTACTATGGTGTCCAATTCTCCAGGGAGGAAACTCATTTATCCCGCTTGGTGGAGTTTTACACAAATTACCTCCGGATTTTTATAATTCCCGATGTTAAAAGATAAATTTCACCTCCCTCATTTCTGTAACAAAGTTTATTTTTCATTACTTTTAATTGAACAAAAATTGTTTGTTTAATTAAGTTAGATTAAGCTGAAAATAATAATCCAACAAGACTAATTAGAAAATATTGTTTCAGTCAGTTTCATTACACGTGCATAACCATATAATAGAATAGCTAATTTGTAAATACATATTATGTCGAAATATATAATTTAATTTTAATTAAAGGAAACAAAAAGTAACGTTTGCTAAAATTTAGCAATTTATACTGAAATAAAAATATTTATATTATTTATCTAGTTTAAGTGAAGTTACATAATTAATAACAATGATTATTTATAAAATATTTCGAAAATAATTAATAGAATTTGGTTAATTATCAGATGTATTGCAACGACTAACGTTGGACTACTGGTGAATGTCAACAACTGGATACAGTCTGCGGGCTATAGCAAGATTCTGGATGACCAAGTTGTTATTCATGTGGACTTTTTGCGTGAAGGGGACGTTTTCATTTAACTTATGTCTCAAAATATCTATTATACCATGTATTACGTCAGATGTCTCCATGATTGTTTCATAGAACAGAAAAATGATACTACACACACCACCTACGACAAGCTAATTTGAATTACTTGAATGTCAGAAAGAAAAATTTTGAATCTTTTCCGCAATGTCAAGACGAGTGTTATATATCCGTCATCACCAACAGAATTGATAGGAAGGCTGATGAAATAATGGTGTAACATCATGCAATTATTACCTGTGCTCCTGCTGACAGCATGCTCTGTATAAATTGCAAACTGTATTCATGGCATTTGTAAGGAAACCAAAACAAAAGTTCGTTAAGACTCATTTCGGAATACCGTGTAATATAAAAGTTGAAATGCCTAATAATATATTAATAACATTTTAAAGAAATGAAAATGAATTTAATGAAAGCACATACTGGTATTTACAGGTGAACATATATTTCAATTCATTAACTACAGGTAAGAGTCTGCATTCTAAGGTAAACTCTTACAATTCTAATTAAAAAAGTAATACATTGAATGTACTTTCCATAATAGCTGACAATTTTTTATTTGTAAACATAGAAATTAACATAGAATTAATAATTATTTGTAAACATAGAATTTTAAAATAAGTTCATTTTAAAATAACTATTCATTTGCTGCGATTGACAAATTCATGAAAGTTCGCCTTATTTTCTTAAGAAATTATTTATTTTTATCACTGAATTCAATTTATTTAAAATTAAATTACTCACAAATATTTGTCCTTTCTTAAATATGAAATTTATTGAAAGCAATTGTGCACTTACAGAATTAGGAATAAAATAAACAAATTTTTAAAATTATTTTAATTAGAAATTTTAGCCTATCTTTTTAAAAAGAAAAGAAAAATACACAGTAATTAGTAGCAATAAGAGCAGAGTAATTAGTAGCAGAGTACTTAGAACAATAAAATATCCGTCCATGTAAATTTATTTTAAAATATTTGAAGAACGCTAGACCATTTCATCAGTATTATACTTGATTTATAAAATTAATTAAATTTCTTTTTTAACTGTCAAAAAGAACAACCTCCTCTTGATGTACCGAAGATTTCGGTTTGGCACTCCCAGAGGAAAAATTAGTTTTATGCAACATGACAAGCATGTTAATTAGACTGCTAATTTCTGTCAGAAAATTGGACGAATTACTATGGTGTCCGATTCTCCAGGGAGGAAACTCGTTTATCCAGCTTGGTAGAGTTTTACAGAAATTACCCCCGGATTTTTATAATTCCGATGTTAAAAGATAAATTTGACCTCCTTTTTCATTACTTTTAATTGCACAAAAATTGTGTGTTTAATTAATTTAATTAAGTTAGATTAAGCTCAAAATAATAATCCAACAAGACTAATTAGAAAATATTGTTTCAGCCAGTTTCATTACACGTGTATAAGCATGTAATGGAATAGATAATTTGAAAATATTTTATAGATATATAGACTTTAATTTTATTTAAATAAAACAAACAGTAATGTTTGCTGATATTTAGCAATTTAAAAGAAGATAAAAAATATATTGACATCTAATTATTATAGCTAAATTAATTAAATCTGATTATTTAGTTTATGTGAAGATACATAATTATTGATAATGATTATTTAATAAATATTTAGATAAGCAGTTGTGTGTTGTGTTTTCATTTTCTTTAAAATCAATGATAAAGATAGTAGAAAAGATGTTTAAATAATTATAACAGGACTTACACGTTCTTTTTCTTACTATTTTACCAAGCTTTCCAAACAAAATATTTAAGAATTTCTTTGGAATATAAATTAATATATAATTCATATTTATGCAGTATTTATTTTTTTGGATAATATAATTAAATTTTAAGACTTAAACTGTATATTTTAAAAAATAGAAATTTCTGTTGAGAATTTTAGGATTTATGATATTTGTTTCAAAATATACTTTGTATTAAATATACTTTTGCATGGAATGCATGCAAAAATTAAGATATAGTTAAAACTATGCCGGGTTTATTTGCATAACATAATTAAAATTAAAGATTTAAACTATATATTTAAGGAAATAGAAATGTCTGTTGAGCATTGTAAGATTTATGATATTTATTTCCAACGGCCATACCATGCTGAATATACCGGTTCTCGTTAGATCACCGAAGTTAAGCATCATTGGGCGCAGTCAGTACTTGGGTGGGTGACCACCTGGGAACTCTGCGTGCCGTTGGCAAATTTGGGACCTGAATGGCCGAGTGTCTAGCGCTCTGGCGCTCGGTGTCACAGGTTTCGGGTTCGAATCCCGCCGGTGCCATGGATGTTTGTAGTGGTTCGGAATCCACTTTAAGCCGTAGGTCCCGGTCTCCTATGACTGTCAGAGCGTCACGGAGCAAAAGTCAGGCTTCTACCTACGGGGTGCTCCATCACAACAGAAGCTGCTTCCCTCCCCTTCAATCATGAGTCCATATGGGCTCGTGGGCTCGGCCAGCCAAGTGGGATAAGAAACAACAAACAATTTCCAAGTAATGTACTTTGAATATACATTTTACTTAATATACTTTATACTTTTACATGACATGCATTGAGTTTCACACAAAATAACATTCTAATTTTGTTAGACGAAAGAAACTCGCTAAGAATTACAATCTGTCCTTGACAGCAAGGAAAGAGATTACAGGGTCTTACTGGATCGTATATTTCGCAATCTGCGAAATTAATGCAGTTCCAAGTAGTCTGTAAAAATGCACTGATGTATATCCTTTTTTTTTCATGTTTTTCTTTCGTTCATGTTTTCCTCTAAATTCAATAATAAATTTCTGCCTAAATAAAATGCGATTAAATTTAAAGCTTTAAACTGCACTTGTCCTTTTTTCTTTCTTTATTCATTGTTGCGCTTTCCTTTTATTTTCAAAAAAATCACAAATTGAGTATTATTTGGTTGAAGTTTTGAATTCCTTTTCCATCATTTCTAAGAAAGACGGGAAATGATTTTAACAAGTAAAAGAGAAATGCTGCCTTTTCTTTTTATTTCTTTCCAGTGTTTTAAGCAAAAAACTGCACTTATACGTTTTATTCTTATAATGCGCGGGCCTGACAATCTTGCATTTCCTTTTTACAAATGACTCCCTACATTAATATACACAAGTTTTTAATTGTTTTAAAGATGGATTCAAATATGCATCTTCCTTAATATAAATAAATAAATATATATATATGACATAAAAATTTTTATGAATAATTTACTTTTATTGAGATATAAATATATGGGGAAAAAGAAATCCATTATTTTTTCGATAGATGGCTGTAGTGATCGATATTACGTAAAGTATCAATTAAACAATTTCAGATTTATGCTCGTTAGAAAGGTGGCACTTCGTACTAAAATAATTCTTTTTCTGTTTTTTGTTTGGTCCATTCAGTTGGGAGTTACAGGGTGTTAAAAATGGAAGTGAACAAAGAGAAAATTCGGTACATTTTACAATTTTTCTTTGACAAAGGCGAAAATGCAAGCCAGGCGGCTAAAATTGTGAATGGTGTTTATGGTTCCGATACTGTAACAGCCAATTATGTGCAATTTTGGTTTCGTAGATTCCGTTCAGGAATTTTTGATGTTAAAGATGCACCTCGCACAGGTAGGCCGGTCGTCGAAAATGTCGATAAAATCGGAGAAATGATCGAAGTTGACCGGCATGTTAGCAGTCCTAACATCGCCCAGGAGCTAAAAATCGCATAAAACAGTTTTAAACTATTTACACAAAGCTGGATTCAAAAAGAAGCTCGATGTTTGGGTGCCACACCAATTAACAGAAAAAAACATGATGGATCGAATTTCCATCTGCGAAGCCTTGGCCAAACGGAATGAGATAGACCCATTTCTTAAACGGATGGTGACTGGAGATGAGAAATGGATCACATACGATAATCGAAAACGATCGTGGTTTGAAGCACCTCAAACGGTGGCCAAACCAGGACTAACGGCCAGGAAGGTTCTGTTATGCATTTGGTGGGACTGGAAGGGGATTATTTATTATGAGTTGCTTCCATATGGCCAAACGCTAAATTCTGATCTCTACTGTCAACAACTGGACCGTTTGAAGATTGCGATTGACCAGAAACGGCCAGAATTGGCCAACAGGAGAGGTGTCGTGTTTAGGCCACACATCTACAGTGACAGAAAAGCTTGGTTGGGAAGTTTTAATGCATCCGCCATACAGTCCGGACTTGGCACCAAGCGATTATCATCTTTTTCTTGCATTGCAAAATTTCTTTAATGATAAAAAATTGGCATCTAGGGAGGATTGGGACTACTAGAGTTTTTGCAAATAGAGACCAGCTTCTATGAGAGAGGCATTATGAAACTTTAAAATGGCAACAAACAACAAACGGTGCATATTTTACCCAAATCGGACAATCCGAAGCATTAAATAAAGTCCTGAAGTTTATTAATGGATTTCTTTTTAAATATTTATTTTTAGCTCTGTTACCTCATCAATATAAAGGAAAGACATTCAAGATCGTAACAATTATGCAGATGCACCAATTCAATATTTTACAACTACAATCTATTAATGTCTCCAATTTCCCAATCTCTGCGTTGAATTTGAAATTTATAATCATTATTTATTATTAAGGAACTTTTGAAATGTTTCAGTATTTCACAAAAAAATAAATCTCCTTTAGGAGGGTATAAGTATGAACACATTAAGATGATTATAGACATTTTGACATTGTATGGTTATTTTTGTTTTGTTTAATGTAACTGGCAAACACTTAGACAGTTGTCTTGGATGCCTTAATACAAGCGCTGCACTGACGTTACTTACTTAGCACTACCCAAGTGGTACGTGTAACTTGAAGATAAGCTATGGACGCGGAGTAACTATACCCCCGCAACGCTCTACGATCCTGTCAGACCGGGACCTACAGTTTAAAGTGGATTCCGAACCACTCACAAACATCCATGGTACCGCTGGGACTCAAACCCGAAACCTGTGGTACTGAGCGCCAGATCATTAGCCACTCCGCCATTCAGGCCCTTTGTATGGTTATTGTTGGTTAAATATATTTTTAAACCTCTTTTCAAAAAGAAATTAAAATTACGTGACGAAAATACTAGAACCAAAATAGAACTCGGTTGGTAGACAATTATCCTTGTGAGATTATTGACCGTTTTGGTTTGCCAACATAAAAAATATAATATATAAATATAAATTCTATATAAATTCTTATATATATTTCAGATACTCTAGATAGCCATGTTACTGCGCTTAACTCACTCCCAGCAAGCAATTGGGTCTATCAAATGCCTTGACTCAGCAAGGAGCTTGTTGTCTAATAAGTCAAAAACAGTCATCATATTTATGATGGAACATTGCCACAGTGCTTTTATAGCTATTAGAGGTAATCACATACACTCTTGAAATTAATTCCCAATGAATTTGGATACTTTTTTTTTTGGTATGTTTTAATTTTTATTTTCTGTATATCAAAACACACAAGATAATTGTTTTTCTTTCGGGCCTAATTTGCAATGAACTTTATTATTATTGTTTTTTCCGAATTCCAATAAATTCTAGTAAATAAAAATTTTACAATTATCTTGGATTTTCTCCAAATTTTTTGTAAAACAGGGTGTTTTATTAAAACTGCTTCATAAATATATATTGTACTGCATTTAAGCTCTTCAAAACCATTTTTAAATGCAGCTAGCAAAGTAAATGCATTATTTCTTTCAGTTGCACAATGTCAACAAATATCTAAAAAGAAAAATCAAGAGGATTCTTATATTTTTTGATACCGGCCTATTAGAGTAGTTTCCGAAGTTTTATTAAATATGTCGCCGCGCGTGTTACCAATTACGATTTTGTCGTTAGGGTCACCAAACTTGTCGCCAAATTGGGAATATATTTCACTTATTTGCTTTCTAACAATTGAAAAGTGAATATATTATTTCTTTCAGTTGCGTTATTCAGTTACAGACATCTAAATCTTAAAAGACAATTCAAGAGCATCCTTTTATTTTTAAATTATGCTGTTTATAATAGTTTCCGAAAATTTATCAAATCGGTCGCCACTCGTGTTACCAATTACGATTTTGTCCTTAGTGTCGCCAAACCTTTCGCCAATTTGGCGATATTTCAGTCCTTTTTTTTTTCTTTTTTTTTTTTCTACGCACTTTGCTTTTTAACATTTAGCAATTAAAAATAATGCAAAATATTAATTTTTTAGTCAACAGAAACAATAAGTTTTTTCAGAAACAATTAGTTAATATAACTTATATTATTTAAGTGTAAGAAAGTATGTATATGCATACAAAATCTTTTCATAAAATATCCAGAATATTCTTGATTTGTATTGTCGATACTATCAGAGAAAAGACTAGGCTACTAACATAAAACATAATATATATATAATGTTACAAATTATATTGCTCATTTAATAATAGTTATTCATCCAATTATTTAGCTTTAATGAACTAGATTATTCTCTTTTAAATCATCAGAAAGTCTTCTACAAGATAAGAATATAATGAGATGGACTAACGCGCTATTTGTAACAATCTTTTTTGTACAATGTCCTGTTTGCTTTCATTTCGTCAGATGCCTTTGAGATGAGATGATTCCATTATTGAATGGAGATAGATCTGAATAATGCATTAGGATTTACCTAATCATGGATGGAGGATGTTTGCGCGTTCATCCAATCAGGCGATTAAAGGTGATGATCCTATTTCACTAAGGAAATAGCTCAGAAGACATGATCAAATGATTAGGCTTTTATGTAATTGAAAAAAGTCGTGGGATATTTTGAATAGAGTGGAATTGTTTTAGACAGGCATTATGTGAAAATCCATTTTTAGTTTAAAATCCCTCAAAACGATATTGAAATATAATTTTAAACTAACTTTTAAAAAATAACTTAACACTTAGCACAATTACATTTATTTCTGTTAATTTCTATATGACAGGAAATAATAAAATACGAGAGAATTTGTTTATCATATTTAATTGTTATAAAAATCAAAGGCATATATGTACTTTAAATATTAAATTAAATTATATGTTCTCTTTTATTACTTACTATTAACTAAGATATTTTTCCTATTTTTTAACTTTATAAATTCATTAATATACTACTTTATATGAATTATGATATGCATTACTTACCAACACCTAATACAATGCATAATATTAAATTTTTAGTACAAATATACTAAAATATAAAGTTAATCTGAACAAATGTTTGGAATATAGAAAAAAATATTATCCAAATGTTTTTGTTTTAAATTCATAAATTTAATAACTTATCTGCAAAATAATTGTTGGAATTCTGAATTATCAATTTTAAATAATTAGATAGTCAAGCATCAGATTAAAAATTATTCTGTTCATCGCTTATAAAATTGATTTTAAACACTTTTCTTGAAATAAACAAAATATTTTTCTAGAAGCATAATCATGAGACCAATATTTTAACTAAAATCAAACTCCGTTATTTTAGCGCTTTTATAAATAAAAATAAATTCTATCCATAACAATTTTTTATTTATTTATTTATTTTTTTTTTTTTTTTTATTATTTTTTTTTTAGATTTTTGTTGTAATCACAAGAAAGGATTTTTAAATATTGAATTGTCTTTTCAAATTGATTCTCATTTCAAGTAAAAACATTTTTTTTTATGCCAATGGTTTTGTGGATAATTAAAAAAGAAATGATACTTAATATTAATACAGTACTTAGAGAACCTGTAACTAATAACTAATTATTTTCAATGCTTAATAAATGAATTACTTAAAATAATTAATACCCTAAAAACCACTTATTTCAATATATTGAATTTACAATGTTAAAATGTGCTTCATTGTTTTTATTTGGAACCAAACTTTTGTCTGGTAAAAAATTGCATCATCAACCCGAATAAAAAATCCTTTGTTTGTTGTGAATTATTTTTTTCTTTCCCATACTATAGAATTAGAATTTGTTCAAATATTTTAGAAAAATGTATATATTATACACCTAAGCAAATAACTTTACCTAATATTTTTGCAATACTTATAGAAAGCACCTTCTTCAGCCTTATAGGATTTAACATCATCTTTATGCCAACGGCCGTACCATGCTGAATATACCGGTTCTCGTTAGATCACCGAAGTCAAGCATCATTGGGCGCGGTCAGTATTGACCACCTGGGAACACCGCGTACCGTTGGCAAATTTGGGACCTGAATGGCCGATAGCGCTCTGGCGCTCGGTGCCACAGGTTTCGGGTTCGAATCCCGGCGGTGCCATGGATGTTTGTAGTGGTTCGGAATCCACTTTAAGCCGTAGGTCCCGGTCTTCTATGACAGTAAGAGCGTCACGGAGCAAAAGTCAGGCTTCTACCTACGGGTGCTCCATCACAACAGAAGCTGCTTCCTTCCCCTTCAATCATGAGTCCATATGGGCTCGTGGGCTTGGCCAGCCAAGTGGGATAAGAAACAACAAACAACAACAACATCATCTTTAATATTCATTTTCTGGCATACTGGTAACCTTTTCTTGGATATTTCTCAAGTACATGTTAAAGTGGATTCTTTTTGATAAAAAAATTAAGAGTATGTTTTTTTTTTAAAATGGAACACACAGAATGATTAAATTACAAATCACTACTATTGTTTTAGGTTTCTTTGAATAATACCAGTATATGCAAATTCAGAAAAAAAACCAGTATATTTTTTGAATAATTACTTCAATTCAATCCTGTGTGTTAAAATTTTTTTATTTCGAATCAAATAGAAATATAAAAGGTTCAGCTTTTTTTTGCGAAAGAAAAGAAGTTTATTTATTTTATTTTGCCGACTGTTTTTCTTTTTTTTTTTTTTTTTTTTTTTCGTGTCTGGGAGAACTGAATACATATAAATGCTTTTTACAATCCCTGTATTCACTAAATTGAACTCTTATTTTGTCCTATTTCATTTCATAGACATATATTTTTATCGGGCTTCATACTACAGAGCTACCTCATGGACTATTCATATTAAACGGAATGAGTACAGACGGAAGTATTGGTTCCAGTAGTTCTACTAGGAATAATTACCTTGAAATTGCATTGACATAATTTCATCAAGTCTGGCTCGAGCGCTATAAAATCAAATCAATATTATTTGATAAGTTAAATACCCCAAATATTCCATCCAGCTCATTTTTAAACGAAAGGCAGTCTTAAATACTTTTAATATTGCAACCAGCATACAGAGTGCTTTTCAGCTACTTGCTAATTGTTCGTAGTTTATTTAGGTATAGAGGAAAATATTACTTACAGGAGTTCTTCTACGAGTAGCTACCCTGAATTTGTATTGACATAATTTCATCAAGTCTGGTCTTCCTCCGTAAAATAACAATCTTATTAATTGTAGAAGTTAAAATTCCGAAAATTCCATCCAGCCCCAATTGTAAATAAAAGACTATCGCAAACATACTATCGCAACAGATATATAGTACGCTACTTAACTACTTGCATACTATCATAGTAAATTCTACGGGATATATGAAGGTATAGCTTCGAGGAGTTTTTATAAGATTAACTACCCTGTGTGCAGTTTAGTCAAGATATATTTAATAGCTTTCGTCAAGTTCTATTAAAAACAAATTCTTAACCATATTAGTGAAAATTACATGCAACCTAATTTTCAATATAAGTCGATTTAAGGAACTGTCACTTTCGCAACCAATATAAAGTATTCTAGGAATCTACTTGTGGATTTTTCTTAGTTACTTTATGGCTACAGAGGAAGGTATTATTCATATAAATACACCTGAAAGTAACTTAAGTGACTTTGAATTGACATAGTTTCTTAAAATTTGGTTCGGGTGCTGTAAAACAACACAAAAAATCTTCAACAATCCAAATGGTTAATGGAAAACGATCTTAAACATTGTTTTTGTCATAACCAACTCTCGTAGCTGAAACAGTAACTGCAACAGTAACCTAAAATGGGGAATATGTTCCGTATTAAATAAGTAACCGTTATAGGAGAATAGAATCCTTATTCAATAAGTAACAGTTAATGGAGAAGGAATCCGTATTCAATAAGTAACCATTAATAGGGAATTGAATTCGTATCCACACTTGTTTGCGTGAATTCTCAATAGATATTTTAGATTTATAAATTTTATTCTCATAGATAGATATTTTACATATTTTGTAGCAAAAAATTACAAATTTAATTTTTTTGCACTATGTATTAAACTTTGCAAGCATCACCATACTTTTACGATGCAGAAACATTGGATAAAAAAAGTATGACTTCACATCAAATATAAGCGTTATTGAAATCACTTGTAGAAAGGAGAAAAAAATTTAAGAAAATAATATAATGGGTAACAATTTTAAGCCATGGATGATAGGTGTATGTCTGTTATGTAAAATGACCAAATGTCTTTGCAAGAATTTATATGAAATCATCATGTAATGATAATATATTCACTTATGAATATTACAATATGTATTTTATCTACAGTCAATGCATAACAAACTGTAAAGATGCATCTATCTCCATATCCATCATGCCGTTATCCGCCATTCCTGCAAGTCGGATGACAGATTGAGAACTGCTGGAAAGTAAACTCAACAATTAAAGAGTCGCAATGAATGTAGAAGAAACATTTATAGGCTTACAACAAGGTAAGAGATGTGATACTGCGACTGACTGAAAGCCAATTTGAAATTGAGCACATGCACTCGTACGGCGGTTTAATCATTTTCCAGGCGACTTTCAATAATAAATAGATTTTTGCGAACCACTCTTGCAACAACATGAAGAAATAATGCTTTCCTTTCACATTTATTGTGCACTGATGAAAGGTATTTCACACTGGACGGGGTCTTCATCAATCACAACAGTATTGTATCTATTCCTTCTTGAATCAGCCAGAAAAAGTTCGGAATTCTAATAATCGTCTTTTTTTGGATCCTATTTAAATCATATCAGTGGATCATGGTGCCTTTACACTTAAATGCTTTTCAATGATGTACAAGATAATTTTCAGGCCTATGGTTCCAGCACGACACATCACTAGTGCATTTCAACGCGTCTGTGCGTGATAGGATGAATATGGAACACCTAGAACGCAAGACAGAAAAGGGATCTGGTTGTGTAATCATCCCTTTCACCTGATCTGCCTCTGTTAAACATTTTTCTTTATGGACATCTGAAGACATTGTTATATTTAATAGCAGTTTTTACAGGACAAGATTTAGTTTTTAATTTGCATGCTACGTTCATTTTTGTAAACATAAGACAGATGTATCTTCTACATGATACCTTCATTTTTGTGGTGACAAAACTAATGTATCGTCTACATGCTAAGTACATTTTTGTGGATACAGGATTGACACATTGTATACAAGACTGACATATTGTATTGTATACATTTATCTACCTTATGGCACCCTCACCATGCCTTGATATAAAGGGTGTCCACTTTTAACACCTTTTTATATAAATAACATGTCATAGCAATTACCGTTTCAATTGAAACTCATTATAAATACATTGAATGTAAAGTATTACTTTTCTTTCCCCTTTTCTCGAAATCTATGCATTTTAGAAGATTCTTAGGCAATTATTACATATTTTAGAAAATTCTTACTCTTCCCATTTTATCTGTTTTCCTAACACCCTATATATTTTTACTAGGAGCATTAAAAAATTATCAAGTAATGAATATTGATAAATTAAGCAGATAGCATTATTGATAATTACTATCAGATATTTCTTTGATTATTTAAGCAGTAAATATTCAAGGAAATATAAAAAAAATGATCAACAACTATAAATAGGAAAATCAATGAATATTGGTATTAAAAAGTGCAAATAGATCAATTGTGCTCAAATAATATTCCAACAAACCATTCAGTAGTTTAATAAAATTAATCCATAAAATAGCAGTAAATAAAATAACATTTTTAACCCAAACTCAACCCACCTAATGGATTACGTGAAGTCAAGCTAAATATGTCGTTTTTTTTTTGTTAGTAAATCTTGATGAAGGATGCAGAGTTTTCTGAAAATTTCGTTAAAACTTTCTAACAAGTTACTTATTTTTTTTTCTAACTTTATCTTCCTTGCACTAATGGAAAGGGAATTTTTTTGGGATGATTTAAAGCGCAAGACACGCTTACTGTAATGAACCTTCACTGACCAAAATATGAGTCTGTAAATGGGAATTTGGTAAGTAAACAATTTGTTCAAAGCGATTCTGGGGGAAAAGTTTCTCAAAAATTGCAGACTTTTCTTTTGGATGTCCTTTCCTCATGACTTTAGATATTACAGAGAAAAAATTGTAGAAAGAGTGCTTTCTATTCATGAGGAAGATTCTCCTCCTACAATTTTAAAAAGCGTAATTTCTTAAATGTACGCATTAAAACTCGCGAATAACCATTGTGGAAATGAATACAAATAAAAAATTTGAGTCTCAATGCAAGAAACTTAAAATTGATGTTGGATTTGAGGGATAAAAAATATATTTAAATAGCTTTAATTCATTAAATCTAATAATTCAACTCAATACACAAAATTTCTATAGATTAATATAAAAAATACAAAAATAATTATATATATATATTTTTTAATGTCTTAAATTTTTTTTTCTGAATTATTTGTGAAATGACTTTTAGTATCACTAAACAATAATTAATGTAAATAGTATAAATATTTAAATTACAAAATATGCACATATAAATTCATTCATTTCAAAATATGTATATTTAAATTACAAATTTAATTCCCAAAATATGCACCTCATAATGCATCAATCATTATTTATTATTTTAATCTTTCATTTCTCTTTATAAATCTTTTTTTTTTCAAATATTGTTACCGTGGTTCCATCTACGCGACAATGTTTCCTCGTAACCTCCTACGCCCTGCAAGAGCGCCCCTTGCTTCCTACAGTAGAAATCGTCAGTAGACAATCAGACTCTCACGCGAGGGGACACACGGCGCAACTGGCGCTGCATTAAGAGCTGTCATTTCGAGAGATAGAAATGGAGTCCTTCCACAAAAGTATAATTAGATGTTTTAGATGAGAATTATGTCGTATATTATCTGTACGTATTTGTTGTACTTGTGCACTTCAAAATGAATATGTTATTGGACTTGTGACTCGAGTTGACCACACACTATTGAAGCTGCACAAACAAACAACGACACATCTACTAAAATATATAGTTATGTATATTTTATTTATAACCATAATATACATCTGTATTTTTTTTTATCAAGATAAGGAAGAAAACAGCAAAGATGTATATAAATTTTAATAGGTGTTTTAGTAACATTGTTTCCTTTTTATAAAGCAATTAAATAATTAAAATACATTTATTAAAAATTATATAATTATTTTATATTTTAAATAATATTAATAGATTAATAACATTATAATTATTATATAATTATTATTTATTATATAAATTGTATTAAGGCTAAATAAATAAATGGACAAATACCATTTCTTTGAATATACGTTCCTTTTTATCTATATATTCTTCTTCTTCAGTTGATTTATTTCAATTTAACATATCAAAGGAATTGCTACGTGTTATTGAATTTAGAATTGTGAATAGTGAAGAATTGGTTAATTAAATTCCTTTCTGTATGCATGGTTAATTATTTATCTGCATGGAATTTTAATAACATATTTCTCTTAACTAAGAAAAATATATAAGTACATAACAAAAAGTAAAGAAAAAGTATGTAAAAGTATGCAGGAACAAAAAGTTTAATGTTTTGGTTGTTTTATTTCTTATTTAAACTACGTTTTATTTTTTTGATAAATGAGCATTTTTTTAAGTTATTAATCTAACGATATTTAACTTAAATAAATTTAGAAAAAAAAATTATGTTTTAAAAACTGAACTTATATTATGTGAAATGATTCACATTCGTATTTCGAATTTCGTATGAACATCAATCATTATAAGAAAATATATGCTTTTGTGCTTTATTTTGGTTTTGTATTTTTACTTTTCAACAGGTTGTAAAAAAAAGCTACATTTTCAACATGATTTTGCACTTTATTTTAATTGCTTCTTTTGATGAAATCAGATATTCTTTTTTTCTTATTAAAATAAAAAACACTTTTAAGAGGAGTTTACTTCAGAAAAAAATTAAAGTCCTTAAAAAAAAAGGTCATAAATTAAGGTGAGGAGGGTTATAATTACATATTTAACATACTTACGACTAATATATAATATTAATTTATGAATAATATAATTATTACATTAAAGCTGCTAACCCCAATAAATTTATTTAAAAAATTTCAAACAAATCATTCCATCTAATCTTTCCTCAAAATCTTTCCTTAAACTTCATATTTTTTTTATAAAATACTAATGATATCATATTCTACATTGTATGCATTTTCTTGCATAAATATGTGTATCAAATAATGCATTCACAATATTTAGTATATTCGTTTTATTAGACATTCTATCATAAGAATTAAATATATCTTTTAAATATCAGGAAACAAATTCAAATACACAAATAGCTTCTTATTAGATATTAATTACAAATTTAAATAACAAAAATTTAATTAATAAATTAAATTCAAAAAATTCAAAAACTGGAGGTATAAAATTTTCGTGTTAATTTTCTAATAATTTGATAACATAATATGAGGTGAAATCAATCAGAAATAAAAGATAAGAAAATATTCGACTGGATTTAATTAAATATAAATATAGTAATATATAATTAAACTATGATGTCATATTATATAGCTGACGGCTATTTTACAGTTTACATTTACTAAAAGATAAAATAGAATGCAACGTTTACATCGAACTAAAGGAATAAATGTAGTGAAATTGAAAAATTGAAAGTTGCAGTGGTTGTCAAATTGAAAGTTTTTGTCATTTATGCTAATGCATAAATGATTCAAACTTTCAATTTGACAATCAAATAAATGTTTATTAAAAACAGTCGAAATTATGAACAATATAGTAGTGTGTTAATTTATCATAAAAAGTGGGCAATATGTTAGTTTATGCCATAAAACATGGAATAATTGACTAGGGATAATAAAAATGTAAATATAAATTACAATAAAAACTTATTAGATTTTTCTAAAATCGCAAATATTTATTATAACTAAAAAAATTGTCCAGCTTTTATTCATTCTCAAATCAAATTATAACAATATCTAATACTAATAAATATAAAGTTATTCATCTAAATTAAGTTTCAAAACACAGTGAAATATGAAACAATGAAGCATTCTAACGATTAACATTAGAATAAATAATATTGTTGATAAATATTCAAAATATTTTTTTTTTTTTAAAAATGTATAATGAAAGAAAGTATTTTTACAAATATATAAGAATACTTTCTTTCATTATACATTTTTTTATTTTCTAATGATATATGTAAGCCATGAATTCATAAATAAAAAGAATTAATTTTGGACATTTTAAAAATTTCTTATTAAATAAATATTATTATTATTATATTGCATTTTAAAATTTATTTTTTAAATATGTTTGTAATTTAAAGAATATTTTTTCTTAATTTTCCATATGGGTAAAAATAATTTATTCCATATGTATTTTGCAATAGTTTTATTATCTAGTTTAATACTTAACTAAATATTTTTGGTTCTGTAAATTAACCAATAATTTTACAACAAATTGCTTTTAAGATTTTAACAAGTATTACTCCATATGTTGTTCCATCTCTGTTTCTGAAAAGCTTACGTGTACAATTAAATTACAACTAGTTAGACTGCAGAAATATACGTTACATGATGTGGGAAGTTTCTGAACTCAATGAGCTGGAGATGTCACTTCATTTAGAACCCAGACATGCTTACAGACGCAAATTCATACTATTTTTCAATTTCGAAATTCAGATGATTACGTTTTGCGTAATGTGCTTTTAAGTAATTCCCAAAAACTCGTGTATAGTAGTTATAGACATATTGCATTAACTGGCATAATGATATTTCAACTGTATAGTATTTAGTTTGACCTGAGTATGACAGATGGATTAATTATTTTGAAAATTCGGAATACATTCTTCAGATTCTAGACAATGAACGTTGTAAGAAAATTGTGTAGGACGACGTGATTAAGATTATTTTGAACAAGTACTGTTATTATCAAAATAATACTTACGGAAAATGTTATTCATTACATTAAAATTATATTCCTTTATAACAGACGCCATTTCAAAAAAATAAAAGTATTAATAATATTTACTTATGATTTCAATTTATTACATGTGAATGTGATTTATTAATTGTTTTATCAATTAAATTTATAAAATTCAAGTTTAGTTGGTAAAACAATTAATAAATCATGTTCACAATTAAAATAACAAATCATATTCATATATGAGAAATTGTTCACACAAAATATTTAAAACAATTAACAATGTGTGTTCATTAAATTCACTTTCATAGCGGAACATATCCTTAGACAACATTTTGATATATACACTGAAGTGACAAAAGTCATGGGATAGCAATATGCAAATTTTCAGATGGCAGTAGCATCGCGTAGAACAGGTATAAATGAGCAGTGCTTTCGCAGTGCTTTCGCAGAGCTTTCATTTCTGTTCAATTTATTCATGTGAAGAGGTTTTAACGTGATGATGACCGCACGACGGTAATTAACAGACTTTGAACGCGGAATGTTAGTTGGAGGTAGACGCATGGGTCATGCCATTTCGGAAATCGTTAGGGAATTCAACATTCCCAGATCCACTGTGTCAAGAGTGTGCCTAGAGTGTGAAATTTCAGGCATAACATCCCACCATGGACAGCGCAGTGGTCGACCGCCTACACTTAACGACCGAGACCGGCGACGTCTGCAAAGAGTCGTAAATTCTAACAGACAAGCAACACTGCGTCAAATAACCGCAGAAATCAATGTGGGACGTACAAGGGACTTGTCTGTTAGAACTGTGCGGAGAAATTTGGCTTTCTTGGGCTATTCCAGCAGAAGACCGATTCGAGTGCCTTTACTGACAGAACGACATCGCTTGCAGCGACTCTCGTGGGCACGTGAGCATATCGGTTGGTCCCTAGATGAATGGAAAACCGTGGCCTGGTCCGATGAGTCACGATTTCAGTTGGTAAGAGCTGATGGTAGGGTTCGAGTGTGGCGCAGACCCCACGAAGCTATGGACCCAAACTGTCAGCAAGGCACTGTTCAAGCTGGTGGTGGCTCCGTAATGGTGTGGGCTGTTTTTTTAATGGCATGGACTTGGTCCTCTGGTGCGACTGGACCGAACATTGACTGGAAATGCTTATGTTCAGCTACTTGGAGATCACTTGCAGCCATTCGTGGACTTCATGTACCCAAACAACGATGGGATTTTTATGGATGACAATGCGCCATGTCCCCGGGCCACAACTGTTCGCGATTGGTTTGAAGAACATTCTGGACAATTCCAACGAATGATCTGGCCACTTATATCGCCCGACATGAATCCCATCGAGCATTTATGGGACATCATCTAGAGGTCTGTTCGTGCCCAAAATCCTGCACCATCAACGCTTTCACAATTATGGACGCCTATCGAGACAGCATGGCTCAATATTCCTGCAGAAGACTTCCAACGACTTGTTGTGTCCATGCCACGTCGAGTTGCCGCACTTCGCCGGGCGAAAGGAGGGCCTACACGATATTAAGAGGTATCCCATGACTTTTGTCACTTCAGTGTATTTAATCAATAAATATAAGATAATTTTTATATTATCATATTTTTGTTACAGTCAGGTTCAGTAATCTCATTAATTTTGAAATCTTCAGAAGTGTTTAATCCTCAAATTATGTACTACGTAAAATTCCAATAATTTCCAAACAATTACTTAGCTACAAATTCGTATAACGCATATTACTTCATATAGATGTCTTACCCATAAATTTTATTGAAAAGTGTAAACTCAAAAATTGTTAATTTGTTGTCAGATTACTTTCATAATATGTTTCATAATAATTAATAATTTTAAAGATTTTAAGCTCTTAAAAGCAAGAAACAAATTAAAATTTATTTTTAAATGTCCTCTAATTTTAAACATTATAGATTCATGTTCACTCAAAAATCAATGTAAATGAAAATAAAGAGTATATTAGAGGGAAAATAAGAATATATTATTACTAATTCTCTGTATTTGAAGAAAATATTCAGTTTTAAATACAACACACAGCTCGTGATTTGATAATGACGCAATGTAGGCATTAGCAACACATGTTAATTTAAATAGGTCTATACAATAAAAAATGAAATCATCGTATAATTTTAAAATACTGCGTGCATAAGGGTTTCCAGATTGAAGTCAACGTGCTCGACAGCAAAAGAATTGCTTCATACTGATTTCTGCGGGCTAATTGCTTTGCATGCTTGCGTTACATCGAAAAAATGGTTAAACGTATGGTTGAGTCAAGAAATTTGAGAAATAAGGGTCTTATACTTTTCTCAGGAAGGTATGAATTGAATTATTTTTTTTAATGAATGGATATATAATGTTTTAAAAGTAATTTTATTGAGTATATGCAATTAATGTCAGATTTATATCATAGCTTGTATCATGACGTACATGTTAGACTGTTAATTTTTATTTTGATGTATATCTATAATACTCATCTATGCATTGTAAGTAATTTAAATCTATTTAGAACTCGTATTTCAAGGATTTAATTGTCTAAAATATCAGATTGTGCTTAGCAATTTTTTTAACAAATATTTATAATATTGGCGAGAAGGGAAAAAAAATGTTTTATCAAATATCCACTTTCAAAACAAATGCTTTATTTAATTAAAGTTTTAGATAAATCTATATTTAATATTTCTAAACGTCTTTCGTTTTTATTCTACTCATAATCTATGCACTTTTTGAACGTATTTACATTATGTTAATTATTAATCTTTCATTTTTACAAGGAATCAGTTACGTCAAGAAGATAAGGAGAATCCAGTGTTTAGTTCATGTACAGAGAATATATCTAAACAGAACAAAAAATTGAGACTGCTTAAGGAAAACTCCAGCGGATCTAGATCCAGGGGGAGTGGGAGATAACAAACCAGCAAGAAGACTCCTCAAGAAACCTCAAGTGGATCTAGACCCAGATGAACACCAAAAGTTAGATAGAGCGATCATTCGAAGAGGACTAGAAGATACTGAGAGTTAATTATTGGAAACAAAGGACATCTAGTCGTGTGAAATGGCGAACAGTGGTAAAGGAGTTCAGAACCCTGCAAGGACTGTAGCCTCAATGAGGATGATTATAATGATAATTATTATATTGATTTGCACAATATATTTTACTATTAATTTTTTAAAGTTGAACATATATATGTTCAATTGCATATTTCAGAAAAATTGCATATTTCAAAAAATTGCATATTTCAAAAATAAATAACCAACTATTGTATAAAAAGGACTAAAGATGTTGGCCTCATCATTTTGTTGCTTCTGAATAGGTAAGCTTTCTCTATTTTATAATTACTTTACTACAGATACGTAGCAAATTAAAGCTTTAAAAATTGTGTAAATTTATACTATAACTTTAATTCATACTTATTCGTAGCTTTATATTTTTAGAGATTTCTGGGACCTCGTATCCGAACAATATTATGTTTTTACACAAAGAAAAATTAAACATTATAAATTTAAAATGAAGATAAAATAAATACATGCCAAAAACATATATTCATAGCATTTGCACACAACTCATAATTTTTTTTAATTCGAATGTTTGTTGAGATAATGGCGTAAACTTTAGAATTCTTCTATTAACTTTTAAAATTAACTTTTTTTGTCACTGAATAAATGTAGATATTTTTAAAATAAATAATCCTATTAACAAACATCATTGAATATATTTACTATTATTTAAAATATTAAAAATTAATTTTTTTTCAGAAAAAACGATAAGATTAATGTCAGTTCACCTTTAATGATAAAATCTTTATTTATTCATTCTTAATAAAGCATACATTTTAATTTAAAATGTAGCAGACCAGAAAAATACACTTATTGCAATTCAATTTTTAGAAAATGAAACTTCTTTTGAAAGAAACTAATCGGTTTGGTCGACATGATCGCTACTAAAAATAAATCAAAATAAAGAATTATATCCAGATAAATAATGGTAATAAAACTTTCAGGCAAATGGCATTTGGAAAAATAGTTCACTTCTAATTTAAAACCAATTATTTATTTATTATTTTTGAAAGTTATAATTTTGTGTATTGTTTTCTTTTCGACACTTCGCCTTGAAATAATAAAAAATATTAAGTATTAAAATTTAATCATTAAAAATACGTATAATTTTTTATAGAACTTATAACTAAGAAAAAATATATTTAATTTATGAATTTCAAAGATAACTTTTTAATAACTTCTATATTTTATCTCTGCATTGTTGATGAAAGCTTTTGAATTTTGATACACGAATGAAAAAATCATTTTCAATGTAATTCATGCTAGTGCTCAAACATTTCACGTTTTCAAATGACTATAAATTATTTATTTTATCATGAAATTATTACTGATATTTTTCAAATAACAAAATAATCCTACTTTATAAAGTAACAATCAAAATATGAAAAAAGAAAAACAAATAAGAGTTGTAATTTATTAATATTATGTAGCTATCATTTACCACAAATTTATAATAAAACAACACTTCCCTACAATGCTTCTCACATATTCGAATAAAAAAAGAGTGATATTCGTAGATGAACATCGGAAGTTTTGCGAAATCAAGAGATGAATTTTCAGCGATCTTTCATAAATTTGGATATGGGCCATAAATGAGACATTGCGGATTTGCAAAAAACTGCATAATCAACAACGCTTGTCCGAAAGAAACAATGCCAGAAATACAATGTCGTGCGAAAGTCTGTTCTTTTTCAAAAAAAGATGAAAGATGATGCTATCTGTCTCATATACTGTAGTCATTTTTTCTAAGAATGACCCAATTGTTGGCTCATTTTTTTCTGCTCGACCAAGACAATCTATTTCTGTATACTGCACTGAATTCTACATTGTATGGTATTATTCAAACTAGGAGACGTCTTGAGTTGACGGCAGCCGAAAAGAAGAATAGACTTAAATGATATACAACACATCGACGCTGGAATGAGGATGAGTAGTGAAGTGTAATAGACGAATTGATTTCCAATTACGCACCAGGCTACCGTCTGGACTTCGTTCAGAAATCATCGGAAATCGGAGAGTGTTATTTTGATGCATTTGAAATGTACGTCTCACAATCAAGTTCTTCAGACTTATTTGTTTGCTTCGTTTAGTTTTGTATCAAATCTTGTGTGTGAATCTGACTACCCAATTCGCAATACGACATAATTTTCGCAGGCTACTATACATACTCATCCGGACAAAAAAGGCGATATTTTATTTAATTTAGTTATTTTTACGAGGAAATCTTCTGCAAAACTGTCTAGAGAATTAGTGGCCTCTATTAATTAAATTTGTACTAGTCGTAATTAGAGGCCTTCTTCCACTCTTCCCTTGTGAGACGAAGCCGGTTCAGACCTTGTATCTGAAAGATTAGATTTTCAATGGTTGCTCCTCGAGAAATATAATCTAGGGGAATATATTTCCCTATCCACTGATGCTAATTAACTGGTCCAATTCCAGACTAGATTTTGGATACTCTGTTTAGTACAAAGGTTTCCTATTTTGAAGTTTTCCCCTTAGAGTGTAGAGTTATGGGGGAAATATTTCACTAATATACATCGGACATTGTGAAACTCGTTTTCAAATGTAAGAAGAGTTTAAAAACAATCACAGCTCTCCATTGTTCCAGCCTTGGTAAAAGTTAACTTTTTAAAGGGGTACAGTTTCAGATTTCGTAGTTTTGAAGCAAGTCCTTACATAGGCATGGCTTGACAAGTAAAAAAGTTACGCTTTTGCTCTGAACGCTCTAGGAGTACCGTTGGAAAAAATATGCAGTTAAAATTCTTTAAACTCCAATGGAGAAGATAAATATTTTTTTTCGTCTTTCAGAAAATTAATCTGAGAGCACCAAAGTCTCCATTTTTTGCTTCAACTCAATTGGCAGTTCATCGTCTCATCCATTTCCCATATTTTTTGCATGAACAATTTTATTAGGACAACACAAGTTGAAGAAAATCAAATTGGATCGAAAATTTCCGATGTCTGTTGAAGTACGTTATGTACTTCAACAAACATCGGAAATATTCGATCCAATTTGATTTGCTTCAACTTTTGTAATTTTTCATTGCATTGAAGCATTGAATTTTTCAAATCATTTATCCTATCAAGAAGGGGTTGTAAATCAAACTTAAATAAACCTTCTTTTGTGTTCCATACTATTTCTAACAATTTCAAATTGACATTTGTTAGCTTTCCTCTCTTCAGACATATCTCTTTCCCATCATAAACTGCATAACACATTCAATATTTCTCTTAAACTTTTAAAATTCATAATAGAGTTTTTCAGAATTTCTATAACGCTCTGAGAAAGTTTTAACGATTTAAGTACATAGTTAAACATTCAGCAATCACGCTTATATTCTCGAAATTGTGAAATCATACTTAAAATCTTAAGATTCTATGGTATATCATGTTTCAGACATTCATTAAAAGACTTGCAGCAGGTACTTTAAGACGATATATCGAATACTAGTCTAGCATTTGTAATTTCCCTATAAGATCTTACAACAGTATAATGAGGTATATAATCGGAATTCCTTTCGGAGTAGAACTCGTCCACAATGTTCTAAAAGTTCATCAGTTAAATCAACTGAGATTTTTTTTTTTTATATTTTATAACAAAAATTGTGAAGAAGTTCGTAAGTTCGTCTCAAATTTTAATTTCAAAAAAGAATGAATAAACATTCTCTAAATTGGACAATGGTAGAAATTAATAACTCAACGTTTACGTTTTATTAGAAGATCATATTCACAATACAAACTAGAAAACTTCAGGTATACTTCATAAAGAACACATAAACCCTGGTCTTGGGGTACAGTGAGCTCCAGCGTTTTAGTTTTTAAACGTGTATTTCGACGACTAACGTTGGACAACTGGTGCACGACGACTAACGTTAACAAATGGCTATAGCATATGGGCTATATCAAGATCCTGTATGTCCACGTTATCTCTTCTCAGGATCTTTTGAATGGAAGGGGCCTTTTCACGTAGCCTGTGTCTCAAGATATCTACTATACCATGTATTACTTCAGTTATGTCCATGATTGTTTCATAGAACATAACATTGATACTCCTCAATACCATCATTCAGCTAATTTGGATCATCTGCAAGTGATCGAGGAAAATTAAGGGTCTTTTTGAAATCGGCTGTCAGGACGAATATTACATATCCGCAATCACGAAGGCAATGTACTATCAGTCTGATGAAATAATGAGCAAAATTCTCATAATTATTACCTGCCCCCCTTCCTGTTGACAGAATGCTTTGTATATAATGCAAGATGAATTAAGGACATATTTTAATGAAATAAAGTCATAGGTTCATTGAGATTGATTTCATAATACCGTATAATTCAAAAAATTGAAATACCCAATAATAAATTAATAACATCTTAAAGGCATCCTCTTCTTAAATAACATCTTAACATCTTATTAAGAACATTGAAAATGAATTTAATGAAAGCATATACTCTTATTATAGGTGAACATATATTTCAATTCATGTAGTACAGATAAGAGACTGCATTCTAAGGTAAACTCTTACAATGCTAATTATAAAAAATAATATATTGAATGTACTTTCCCTAATAGCTGACGATTTTTTATTTGTAAATATAGATAAAAAAAACTCGTTTTAGAATCACTTTATTTTAAGTGATTGGCAAATTCTTGAAAGTTTGTCTTATTTTCCTTAATTTTTTTATATTTTTTTCACGGAAATCAGCTTATGAAAAATTAATTTAATTACAAACAAATATTTGTTCATTAACAAATAGGAAATTTAATGAAAAGCAATTGTGTCCTTACAGAATTAAGAATAAAATAAACAAAATTAAAGGAATTTTATCCTTTTTAAGGAAAAAAAATATATATATGATACTTACGGCAGCAAAATATCTGT
>BPLQ01001973.1:84162-97345 GCA_021605075.1 Caerostris darwini
AACTTTCTTTCATTTGCTTTTTAATAAAATCATTTGGAATTCTATGATTCTTTTATTTCTTATTTAATCGGTTTTAATTTTTCAGTCTTGAATGATAACTGAGAAGCACAATTTATTGCCAGAATTTTATTTATTCATATTCTTTTTCTTTGCTTGTTTAAAATTTTCATTATGTATTTTGATCTTAAATTAAATTCTAAAATTTACAGGTAATCCAATTATTTAAATTTTCAAAATTTTTTTTTTTTTTTTTTTTTTTCACTAAGTTGAAAATAATAATAACTAAAAATAATAAACTAATTAATATATTTTTGGATCATAATCTATAACATAAGAATTAACGCATTAATTAATTAAATATTTGTCATTGAAATATTTCGTTGTAATTGTTATATTATATATTACATCAGTTCTGACATCAAAAATATTGCATAGAATTCCAAAGAAGTGATGAACACTTTTGATCATCAGTACATATATATGAAGAATTTTGCAATGGCTCCAAAATAAATAAATAAAAAAAATACAAAAATACAAAAAAACAAAAAAAACACCATTCATCATCAGAAGGAAATGCATCACTTGTGAAATGAAGCTTAGAATTATGTAGTTATCAAGTTGTAGTTGTACTTGGTTACAATGTAATCATACACGCATTGGTGTGGTAATTAAAATGTTAAATAAACGCCATTACCACGAATACATATGGTAGTTATACAATGTAAAAGGAACCAGAATAACGATTAAATATCGTTACATTTTATTTAAGACAAAGTGATTTACACATTTCCTTGAACGGTTGATTCCTCATGAATATTCAATTGATCTCTAAGCCAATCGTGTCTAAGTTTCCTGAATTATTTTATAGATTTTAGAGGTACTTCAAACTAAATCCATATAAACATTGAAACGTTATAGTTAAATAACAATTTATCCAAACAGATATATGAAGGCAATTCAACTTAAAATTTCCCAAGTGACTCGTTTCTACTGTATTATTCTTGTAATCTTTAGTTACGAAATCTTAGATTTGCGAAACTATAAAATCTAAAATTTGTTTTGCTATGGATTACTTCCTGAAATTTTTAGCCTGCTATGTTAAATGTTCCATGATTGTTTACCATTAATAATAATCAAACGCAATTTCGCCTGCGTCAAATCATAGTTTATTCTGAAGCACTGGTTCCCAAAGTGGTAATAATGGCAATACTACCATTTAAGGAGGAATGGAACGATCAAGAGGATGACAGTGGCCTCAGGTGCTTTTGGGGTGGGTTAATGAAAATAAATGGCTGATGAAAGCATAAAAAAGAAAGACAAGAGAATTTCGAAAAACTATTTGTCTACGTTTCAGAAACGGCATCAACAATTCTGACTACAAAAGTAGATGACTACAAATGTGGTCTGTAATACAAAAGTTTTTAACTGCACTAGCTTCTTCGCATTTAATAAAAAACGGCATTAGCACCATCACAAATTTGTTAATAACGAATAAAAAACCTATTGCAAGAAACAAATCGTGGCCATAAAAATAAATTCGAGTATTAATTCATTCCATTTATAAGAGCACCAGTTTTATTCTTCTGAGGAAGATCATTTTAATGTTATTCGTAATTTTTATTTTCATATTTTCCTTCGATTTATTATTTCTCTGTGTGTAATGCGAAAGTTATTATGATTGCTGTAAATAAATAATTTTATTATATTAAATTTCAAGTTGTTTTCATTTATTATATATAGTCACATAGAAGGAACACACATTTTTTACTGCTTATTTCTATTTGTTCGCTTTAAGAGAGTTGGCTAGATGACCTTCTATTTAGTAAAATTCTTCTATTTGAAAAAATTTAAATGTTAAAGACATATTCTATGACTTATTTATCTCGAATTTTTTATGTTTACAAATTTAAATTTAAAAATTTAGTTTCTATAAAAAATTAATTAAATCAATGAAAAATAAGTTATCAACAATTAAACAATAATATATATTATAAAAATGTAAAAATAAGCAAAAATTACCGTTCAATAGAACATACAATACATATCAGTATTTTCTTCAATTATACAAAGATAAAACTCAAGTAAATAGAAAATATATGTAAAAATTGTCTATCAAAAGAATACGGTTGCCAACTAGAAATAGTTTTTCTGAAAAATTTCTAGGCGATTTTCATTACACAGGCGTGGAGGAGATTGCCTAACTTCCTTAATAATTCTTAAGTTATATAACAGCCTGAATTTCTACCTTCCACCTGCAACTTTAAACATCTCCAATTTCCAAGTTATTGAGGGGAAATGATGGGCAAAGTTCAGACTAAATGCATATTGTTCTTTCCAAATCCATAACTGTTTTAACAAATTTGTTAGGAAATGCTTTCGTCTCAAGAGGGTCTCTTCTGTTGAAATCTTGTCTACCATTTCAGCAACGTGTAATAGAAAACTAAATTCAATTTTCCAGAAATTAAGGTAATAAGTAACTGTCAGAGATTTTGTTTCTCCTAAATCATTTGTAGTGTACGTTAGAGGACCCCTGTTGGCAACAGGTCAATTTCTGTAAGGATTGTCAATACATCTTCTTCACATGTGAGAGTTGCACGTCCTACAATTTTCAGTAAAGCATCTTAAACACTATTCACTAATCGTTCGTACCATGCCGCACAATTTGTATGTTTCCATATTACACTTTAACTGGAAATGCAATCCATGTTTTATTATTATTTTAGTAAAATACTGCTAGTTATATTCAAAAACCTTGTTTTTTTGTCTTTAGGCTATTCTACATCATCCTTAACCAACCAACATCATTTCGAGATCCATTATTGTAATACCTCTAATTAGACGATAAGCAGGATTTTCTCGCACTCTACATTATCTTCAATGTTTTGAATTGGTCAAATTCTGTATACCCACAATTTTATCGCTTGAAAAACATTTTCATGTACGTAACAAGTTTAATGCAATGAAGTACTATATTATATTTACATTTAATTCAAGAATTGATAGCGTTCGTTTAATAAGTCTGGCTCAAATTATGTTCTAATCTGGGCGATGCGATACATTTTACAGGAGCTATTTGGCTTTTAGAAGTCATAAAGGCTGTATTTACTTCCTCATCATTGCTAAATCTTAGAAATACAACAGCCCCAAAAGCTTTTTCATTGGAATTACAAAAGCAATGTATTTCAACTCAATCTTAATTGCCGTGAAATTCACGGAATTAGTGTCTGAGAACTTTCATCTTACTTAAATATTGTAAATGATCACTTATTATGCCATTTCATTTCTAAACATTCTAGCAAATTTTATGGTTCTGATGTAGCATGAGTCGAAGCTTAAAAACAATCGTGGTTTAGTTGTTTGATTCCTATGTGGATTACTAAGTGACGCGGTAAATAACATATCAAATTTTCATCAGATGAACTGATTTTCTGGCGTTCCACTTTCTCTGCAATGCCTTTGTTCAAATATTCATTTGTTACAACCTTGAAGTCTTTAAACAAAGATTATTTTTTCCTAAATCTTTTAACTAAATATCCAAATCTCATTTTTGCAACATCGTAATTATTCAGGAGATCCACATTATCAAATCTCATAGGAAGCTCAACTTCCTATATATCATCCTTAAATTTAATAGATTCATCAAATTATTTTACATTTGTTCAATGTACAATATTTTATCCAATGCATCAACCTTAATCCCAAAGGATTCAAGATCCCAAAATTTTTGGAGTGTTAAGGCTTTAGAGTCTTTAACTTCATCCCGAACTTAAACTTATTTTACAATCACTGATTATTCGAACTAAATGCATTAGAACAGCCAACGTGCGGCCCGCCTTGAATATTTTTCCTTCCCATGAGATTTACCCCACTTTCACAAAATATATTTATTTTATAATAGCCAAATCAGTGAAAAACAATGTATTAAAAAATACATTACGTGTGCATCCATATATTCAAAATTTAACTTTGACTTTAAAATAATATTCTTGCGATTATATGACACATATTGCCTGGTTTATTTATGAGTTTGTAGTTAGGAGTTCGCAGAATAATTAAATTATATTCTGTGAACTCAGGATGCGCGTGCATCTTTGAACATATAGTTAATATATCAGGTAATAATATATCATATAATAAAAGTAAACACAATAATAATAACTCATTATGTTTTCAATTTTTCACTCCAAAAAATATCTATAGTGGGTCTAAATCTAATATGGTGATGTATAATTTTATATACACGGAGTTATGATACATTTCCAAAATAGCCCGCAACATCATTTGGGTTGGCCACCCTTGCTTTTGAAAATCGTCCGTGGAATGTCCATCCAATGCTTACATTTACCAACCTTTAATTGACCAATAATAATTACTACCTCTTATATATATATATATATATAACATTATTTGGAATCTTAAACATCTGATAAATCATTATCCAAATTCTTTACCTCATCACCAAATTCTAAAGTAGATACCACCATTATATTTTCGAATATGATTTCAATTTCTAAAGCTTCTACAACATTTAAATTTTTCTTTGAAAAAAAAATTATATTGCAAATTTCAATGCAATTTTTTCATTGGAATTTATTTCTGTTGATGTTTTTAATGTGTAAGCTAATGCACATTAATTACATTAGAGTTAATTAATTACATTACATAGCTAATTACATTAGAGTCCTTTTTCAATTCTCACTATTAGTTCACTCTCTTCTTATATATATCTTGTTCAAATTTTTAATCGTTAATAAAATACTTTTTATTCATCCACTCCAGTTCGAATACATTTTTTTGAATTTGTAGTGGATGACACTTGATGTTAATACAGTTTATTCAAATATTAATTCATTAATAATTTTAGTTTTTCTTTAGATTTAAGTTGCATGCATCTAATAATAGATGGCGATAGATGTAAGAGGAAAATTTCAACTTTATTTGTAAAGGACTTTTCTGCAATGTAGTGAAAAAAAAGTAGGAATGGACTTTAATTTTTTTTAATATTACTTGTTTCCATTTTATTCTCTATTAAGCTACAAAACAAAATTACTTGGAATACAATTTTATAAAATGAGCAGAAATAAGAATTTTAATGAATCAGAGAATAATTCCTAACGGTTTGTGACTTTGCATTTGCACATTTATTTCAAAGTACAATTTTCTTAAAGTCGATATTTTATTGGAGTTCCGTATAGGTTCTAAATTTAAGAAGAGATTTGTATGCACGGAAATTAGAATGTAATTTATGTTTAAAATTTTTATTAAATTAATTATTTTTAATTTATTAATTTTTTATTAAATGTTTTTTTTAAAATTTTGATTGCCTTTTTATAATTTTTTGGACGTTAAGGGAAGACTACTAATTGAGGTTGCATCCGATCGATTAATGTATAATTATTTTAAATACTCGTATATTACGCTATCAAGAAATGTTGAAAGTCAACGTATTAAGAAGTTCTATAGCAGGGGTGGCCATCCCGCGGCCCCCTTGAATATTTTTCCGGCCCGCGAAATTTATCACACTTTTAAAAATTATATATTTATTTTATAACGGCCAAAGTAGCAGAAACCAATGTATTAAAAAATACATTATGCGTGAATCCATATATTCAAAAATTAACTGTCGAAATTATGAGAAAATAATTAATTTTTATATTAAAATAATATTCTTGCGAAGATAGTATATTACAGATATTACCTGTTTTATTCATGAGTTTACAGAAAAATTAAATTATATTCTGCATTATTATAGTTATGTTATTATTAGTATATCATAGTTATATTAAGTTTATTTTTTTATTATGAGTATCATTATTATTATATTATCTATATTAATATGTCAGATAACAAACAACACAAAACCCAAAAATAATTACTCATTATATTACAATTTTTCCCTCCAAAATAATGTCTATAGCGGGTCTAAATCTACGGGGATGTATAATTTTATATGCTACTCGCGGATTTATAATGCATTTCCAAAGTGGCCATACAAGTTGGCCCGCCCCTGTTCTATAGAATGATTTCCGTTGTAAAATATTGATAGATTTCTTCTAAATATGTGTATAATAATCTATCAGAAAATGGTTTTAAAATAAATGAAAAAAGAAACTTTTAAAACAAAATCAAGTGAAAGTGATTATATATTCACGAACAGAAATCTTTATTTTGCCTGTTGCAATTTTGTTATTTTATGCTATTAATTATATTCCATTTAACTAATTATTATCATTTTCACTGAAATAATTTTATTAATCTGAGTTGTTAAAAGTTTAATAATGCAAAGATAAAAAGTCTTTATGCGAAAGTTATTAAATTTATATCATTACTAACGAAAATTTTTAAATAAAGATAGATTAAAAAAATTATGTTTATCGCCAAACTTACATTTTAACTAAAAATTGAAGTTGTAGGAATTTTTTTTTATCTTATTTTATGTTTGAGGGCAAACTTTAAATATTTTAAGGTCTTAAAGAATTTTAAGGTGTACTTATTTAATAAAGCTTGAAATGGCGTACCGCAAAAAACGTTAAAGCAGGATTGCGAATGTTTGCATTCGAATTTTTCTGCAAACATTCGTTGAATGTTTTGCACGGAAGAAATTTGCATAGGAAATTTTCACGACCATCAAATTCAAGAATGGATTTTTCACATAATAATAAAACAGTAAAGTTAAAAATATACATCTTTTATAACTCACGACGGCTAGTATGAATTTCTAAAACTTCATATGGTCTCACCACAAGTCCTATTGTTTTTCAAAAATTGTGTTTCTAATACCTATTTCGAAATTTAATGAAAGATGACATCGTCACAATTTACATGGATGACATCAAAATATATTAAGTTGTTGAAGAGGAAAGTATTATAAAATGTTAATATTGTTAAATAAAGATGCTTTTAAATTTTGACTTGAACTAAAGATTAAAAAAATGTAAATTCTTAAAACGGAAAGTCGAAATTTCAGGCTACACCTTACCTACAACACCTTACCTTTTACAAAGTGGTGTTATTCTTCCATTATCAGTAAACACAACAGCAATTCAAAAATTCTCACCATCAACCAGTTTGTAATAGATTCAAATGAATAAAACTAATTCAAAATTTACTGGAATTTATATCATTTTATTCGCACACTGCCAAACCATTGAATAACTTAATGAGAAAGCCTAAATATAAAAACTTTACCTTTGAAGAAGAGTAGAGCAAAACTCTTTCCTTAAACAGAAAAAGCTGCCTGCTAACTCCTCAGTCCTTCATATTTTCCAACAGAATCAAGATACTGAATTGCAGGCAGATGAAGGAAACTTAGGAATGGGAGCAGTTTCACTTCAGAAGGCAGAAGACGACAAATTTCCTTGTGTACATTACATGAGCAAAATAAATAAAAGAATGTAGCTATGAACTTGAAATTTTATTTTGAAGTTTGAATTATTACTGTAGCTTTGAAAAACTTCCTACATATTTGTTCGAGAAAAATTTCAAGATTGTCACGGACTATTCCGCTTTCCAAATCAATTTGGAAAAAAAGACTCAACAGCTCGTATTGCTAGATGGGCTTTATTCCTAGAATATTTTAACTAAAATAATACATCGTCTAGGGGAAAAAAATGTTTCATTTTGACGCCTTAAAATTTAGTTATAGCAGCAGAAAATGTGACTACTAAAATTAAAGCTGCACAAGCACAAGAGGAATAAATTGCCACATTAAAACAGTTATTAAAAGATGGAATTTCTGATATTACTTTAATAAAAGAAATATACTATACAAACTTTTAAATGAAAACGAGTTATTAATTGTCCCAAAAATATACAGATCAAAATTATCAAAATAACTAATGAAAAGGACATTTTGGATCTTAAAATACAGAATCTATTGTTAAACAAGAATTTTATATTTCAAATCTATAGAAGGGAACTCAAAATGAGCTTACAAGCTGCATACAATGTATTATAACAATAAGGTCTTCTAAATCCTATTCCAAATCTCAGCTACACTTCTTAGCACTACCACATTTATTTCTTAGGACCTTTACCGACCAAAAAAACCGCTGCATTTACTGCTTTTACATAGTTCATATGGCTATAACCTGTAATATCCACTTCAAGATCCTGCTCAAGATGCGTTAAAGAGCAGAAAATGTTTGGCAATCCAACTCTTATCATCTATAAAATAATCAGTATTTATTTTGAAAATCAAAGATTTGTATTAACAAAAAAATGTTCATCATCTTCAAATAGCCAAAGTAGCACCTGCAAGAAATGGGCCATTGGAAAGAGTGCAAAGAACATTGAACATTGACAAATTACAACGAGTATTAAACAGTACTAAATGGAAATCATTTGAACTTTTAATAGCTGTGAAAATGAAAAAAAAAAAAATACTACTCCGAATATTGATGTAACGGGTGAGCTGAAAAATTAAAAAACTTACATCTATGTATAATATCTTTCATGATTGGTTATACTAGTTAAATAATAAGGATTTTATTTTCGTATGTTTTAAATGTTTAAAAAGTATACTATTTTTTAATATATTTTATTTTAATTTAAAATAATAATTATATTGGATGCATAGAAGAGAAAAACAATTTATTATACTAATTTAGCTTAATTTGAAAAACAAGTGGAAAGAGAATATATTAAAATTAAGAGATAAATAATAAATTGAGATAAAATAATAAAACATAAGTATAATTATTATACTTTGTATGTTGGAAAATAAGATAATTATTGTCATCGTTATTGAATAGTATCTTGCTAAAAATGCTATCATTTAAATTGAATATTAAACATATTATTAAACTGATAGACAATGTATGTATATGTGTATAGATAAATTATGTATATATAGATAAATTAATTTCTTTTATAAAGTACATTTTTTAAATTAATTTTTCTTTCGTATGAATAAAAACTATTTTCAACTCTATTTCTTATTAATGGTAATTTAAGAATTCAGTTAACATTTTGTGCTAGCAATTGAGCCTTAAAAAGAGATGAAATATCCACCAAGTAATATTCTGATCAGTATAATTAAATACATATAGTAAAATGATTATATATATATATATATATAGCAATATCATCAGACAGAAATTCTTTTTTCGGTTAACTTTAACTCTTAAAAACAGTTTTAATTCTACTCAAATCATGGTATTTTCTAGGATTGCACTTTGTGGACAGAAAAAGAAGAGGAGGTCTTATCTTGTTTCTTAGGGTTCTTAGGATGTCAGTCGACTTGCCAGCAAACACATTTTTCTTGGAGATAAGCAGACAAAAGACAGACTATCCTAACTAATCTATATATAGTTAAAGACTAAAACTTTTTATATGCAGTTGAGGTGTCATGTTTGTTTGTTCACATGATTTTGGTATCAATATAATTTCTGTCCAGATAAAAGTTGTAATAGTGGAAATTGGAGTTCTGTTATTGTTTCTAAATGTTGTTCAATTTGACCTGCCATTATTCATCACTAGAATGACACATATGTAGGAACTTCAGCATTGTGCAGGGAAGATGCAAATTAGGGTTACCTGCTTCAACGCATCCAAATTGTGCAACCAAAGTCAATTACAAACATTATCTTCTCAGGGATTTATACCCACCTTTCGAAGTTCAATAAAGGAATAGAATTAATAATCGAATTTCGAAAGCAGGTTTCTGATTCAGAAACCCAACACCATGTCTAACAAATTCTCTGGCATATCTGAAACGGCCTGATGGCCAATTGGCCAGCACTCTGGCCTTTGATACCATGGGTTTCAGGTTCAAATACTGGCAGGGGCATGGATGTTGTTAGTGTTTCGGAATCCAGGTTAAACTGTATGCCCCGGTCTAATTAGCCCTAAGTAAGCATGAAATGACCGTAGAGAGACAAACCAAATCTAGCCTACCTAAAGGACAACCACCTAATTACAGACAAATCATTAACACGTCACTTGGATTAAACATCAAAAGTTATTATATTTGTTTGGATCAATATACAACATGTGAAAACATAAAAGGATTTGTAAATCAGTACATTCACTAAAAGTACTTTAAATTTAAAAAAAAATAGTTTAACACGTTGTTTTGAAATTGAATTTTATAGATAAATCTCTTAATGAAGATTTAGGATAACTTCAAAAATCTATTACATTTTTAATTTAAAAACAGAACATTGATCTTATAATAAAGAGGCTACAATTTAAAATTATTTTTCGCATAAATATTAATATTAGCAACCTATCTGATTTTCTTAAAATTATGTATTCATTTGATAATATTGTTTTTAAATATTTAAAATTATATTGTTTCATAATAGAATAATAGCTTCTATAGTGGCTAATATTAAAACAGTGAAAATTTGATTTCATATTTAAGTAAATTGTTCACTTATTATCATTTAATAAGTGTATGCAATCATAGAAATGATTTATTGGAAGTTAATTACATTTTTCATAATGAAATAAAAAAATTAATATTGTTATTTACAATGCATTTAATTTAGTAGCTTATAATGTATGTAGCTTTAGTTGTTTTGCTAAAACGATATTACTTAATTATAGAAGACAATTTTGATACATAATTCCTATTCTATGTGAATAGGTATATGAATTTCTGGCACTAAGTTGAGTGAGACAGTTTTCAAACTAATATTTCTCTTTTATAATTTTTTACATTTTTAAAACTTTGGATTAATCGAAATGTTATTAGAAAGAAAGTTTTAGAGGTTAAAATCGAACCACTGTGCCTTAAAATAGAAGTAGCCTTTTATTAAACAATATAATTTCTTATTCCTTCCTTACATATATTTCAATTTTATTTCTTCAATTGAGCCATTTTCTTTAAAAGTGGTGTAACTCCATTTTTGACAAAAAGTTAGTTAATGATAACAATGAATGCAATTTGATATGAGATTTTTATCTATAACAAGTTCTCAAAAAAAAAATCCTTCAAAATTTTAATCATTTGGCCAGTATAAATTTACATAGTTAATGAAATTACAAATATAACTATTTAGAAAGTGGTGTAAGTCCATTTTCAAAAAAGACATAATAGTAGTTCAAAAAATATATTACGTATAGTAATTTCTCTATTTTATTTTTATATGTATGGCAACACTGTTCATGAAAATAAAAACTTTCATTCATTCACTGGAATGTTGTTTACTTCTGAATCATCGTCAGAAGAGGACTTGAGACATAATTGGATTTGAAAACGCTATTAGTAGCGTTTTCTGTTTTTTCACTTATTAACTTGAAGTAAATTAGCACGATTATCTCTAAAATAATTAAATGTTAATTTTATCAAAAAAATGTGCATTTTACTTTATATAATATTCTAAATTCGAATAATATATATCCTTTTAAATCCCATATTTAATATTTCATAAACGTATGATTTTCACATTTTGCTGACTTTGAAAGTGGTATAGGTCCATTTGAGGTCATCAAAAGTATAAATTTCTCTTGACTAATAATTTAAAAATAATCATATTATAAATGCATATTGATTTAAACATATCGATCGAATTTAACCATATGGATTTAAACATAAAATAAGTTTATTAACATATACCGATACTTTTGAAACCATTCAAATACAAACCCTTAAATATCTCCATACAATATAATATGGATTTACACCACTTTCAAAGGAAACGGTTCAATTAATGAAAAAAATTTAATTTAAAAGATTTGTAGCCCTCTCACTTTTTTGATAATTGTTTTAAAGAAGATTCCTGCAAATTTGATTATTAATCATATATTTAATTAAAGGAAAGAAAATAAAGGGTAAAAGTGTGATTCATACTAACACGCGAGAATATATTCTAAAGTTTGAAAGCTAAACCTTGAGTTATTAATTTATTTAAAAGTTGCTAATTAAAAATTTTAGTTCGCAATCAAATACCTGAATAAATGTTACTAAGTATTTTTTTATTTAGTTTTATTCTTCTTAACTTTTGAAATAAAAAGAATTGCAGCTTTGTTGCATGCTTTATTCAACAATTTAAGAAATTAATAAAGGAAATGTATAGGGAAAATATTCACAATTATTCATTTTAAAAACTATTTAATTACTATTAATTTATTTATTATTAACTATTTAATTAAACTATTTAATTCTATCTATTTAATTTATTATCATATCCTTTCTCTATAAATGTAATGAGAATTATTAACATTCTTATATGAAGTAAAAAATATATAAAGAAGTCTGATGGCCAAGCGACTATCTATCGCATGAGCGCATCATGCGTTCGCAGAATATAATTTAATTATTCTGTGAACTCATAAATAAAACAAGCAATATCTGTCCTATATTCGCAAGAATTTTACTTTAAAATCAAAGTTAATTTTTTTCTTATAATTTCAACAGTTAATTTTTGAATTTATGGATGCACAAATAATGTATTTATATTTTTGTAATATTTTTTTAATACATTGGTTTTCATCACTTTTGTCATTATAAAATAAATATATTTTGTAAAAGTGGGATAAATCTCACGGCCGGAAAAATGTTCAAGGTGGGCCGCGGATTGGCCACCCCTGGCCTAGATGTTGCTTTCCACCAAGTAGTACAAGAAACAAATACATAAAAAATTGATATCTTGCAATATTTTTATTATTTTAGAATCTTTTTAAAATAAATGTTATTTTTAAGTATTACAGATACATTTTATTAATGCATTGATGTAATAAAAAACACTAAAGTATTATTAATATGACACTAATAATCGAAGTATGCTAATTAAATATTAAACAATCGAATAAATTTTGCATTGGTTAAAATTAAAAGTTTTTTTTATTTTTATTTACGATATGATAGGAAATAATAATATTATAAAAACTAAATTTATAAAAACTTGTTCAATTACAATATTAATTCTGTTTTGTAGTAATATTTCAATGATAATGCAACTTACTTTTAACCGAATAAACTTGATAAGAGGAATAACATAAATTAAAAATAAGTTAATATTTTTGAATTTTTATAATTAATTTTTGAAAATCAATTCAATTATTTTTTTTTTATAAATTATGTATTAGGATTGAAGGAATGATGTTAGAAAGTACTTGAAAATTACAAAGCAGAATGATAAAGTATGTTTTAAAACTAAAAGTTACTTTTGAATTTCGAGGGTTTGTGCCCTTTTGACATGAAATTATCGTTTATATGATATTCTCCATTCTTAGC
>BPLQ01001973.1:102074-277789 GCA_021605075.1 Caerostris darwini
AGTAATAGTAGTAGTAGTTGTACATTCAATGACATAATTGATAGCTTTCTCATTATTTAGTAGCACAAAAATAATGGAATAAATTTAAATGTAGCATAACTGAACAAATATTACCTGATTATTAGAGTTTCAGTTACTGATCAATAAGTAATGATGCCTTTTTGTAGTATTAGTAGTAATAGCAGTAGTACATTTTATGGCATAATTGGAAACTTTCTCGATGTTTAGTGACACAAAAATAATTTAATAAATTTAAATGTATTCTCAAAAGATGTGAAAATATAAACGAAACTTTAAAAAAAAACCTTTTTTTAAAATTAACAACTTACAACTATTAAACAATAATGATATTAAAATATTAATTGATTAGTTAAAATTCTGAATAAGAAGGAAATATTGCCCATCATATTATCCCACCCTACAGCTAGATAATCTATTTTAAACATTAATAAGCCATCTTTTTAAATGCTTTATGTAAACAAATAACTAATTATTGATTAGATAAAGATCATTTGATTTTTATTAATTATTAATTACTTAAAACATTTAAGGATAACTTTAACTAATTTAATCAGACATAGATGACGCCGTTCATATTTATTATAATTATGTGAACCTTACACAATATCCGCATAGTTCTTTTTAGAATTAATTACTTTATTTTTTATTTGAATCGAATACCTTAAATTCTTAAATATCTCAAAGAATAGATAATGTAACTCAAAAACTTTAATTCATTTACTAATTAAAATCACATGTTAGTAAAAAAATAAACCAAGTTAATTATTTTGCAACAGTTATATATTCAATAATCTTTGTAAATTTGTAATTCGTTTGTTACATTTCTAATTATCATAGAAGTAACATTTGTAAGGTCATTACTAATTATTACACATAATGACGTTTTTAAAATATCTAAGCTTTCTACTTCAAAATCATTAAACAGACATAACAAAAATCGTAAAGAAACATTTTCTAATTAAATCCCATTTCCAAAGTTTCAGTTAAAAGAAAACTATTTATAAAGGAATTCTGTTCATAAAAATGCTAGTAGGAAGCATGAATTCGAAAAAGTGCTCACTCATAAAACTTTTTACGAAAAAATGTTTTGTACTTTCTCTCCACATTCGGCGCTGATGTATTAATTAATTTATTAATTTCCGCTGAAATTCAAGTAGTTTTAGTCGTATTCTTACAAGTCTGAGAAACTCAAGATAATCTCTACACTTCAGATAGATTATACTTTTTTCTTTTTCTGCTTTCATTTCCTTCTTAACATAATTAACTGTATTTTTTTTACCCTGCACTCCATCTAACGAGGAAACTCGGTACTTGCTTTAAGATGAAAGACAAACGAGATTTGCTACACAACATAATTTGTCATTATTTATAATGAATTATCAAATACTTGTAAGCAGTAAAGACTTCTGATGTATTCTGTTATAATGTTGTAGGGCACTTATATTCACTGTGATCTTTAATATTTTGAATAGGATGTGCTTCTGATGTGTTTGTTTTTAATAATTAGTGATAATTAAAATAATACAACACAAATATAAACTTTTATGAAAAATAATTTTTTTCTCAAATTTGAGGACACTATAAAAATTAATACACATCCATGAATTTGATAAGTATTTTGTATTCATTCTAGAATGAGTACATGCCTTATATGGGTTAGTGATTTATACATAAAAGGCATCTTTTTAACATTTAAAATGATGGCTTATTAAGGTTTAAATTATTGATTCTTCAAAAAAATATGAAAATATAAATGGAACCTTGTTTGAAAAACTTTTTTATAATTAACAACAACAACATTAAACAATAATGATATTAAAATAGTAATTAGTTAGTTAAAACTTTCAATAGGAAGAAAATATTGTACATCGATAATCATAACTAGAACATCTAATTTAAACATTAAGAACCCATCTTTTTTAATGCTTTCTTATAAAGAAATCACTAATTATTGATTTAGTCAGACATAAATGTCGTCGTTCATATTTAAAACAACTTTGACAACATTACACAATATCCATATAGTGCTCTTTAGATTTAATTATTTTATTCTTTATTTTAATCGAAAGCCTTAAATTCTTAAATGTATCAAAGAATGAATTTTGCAACTTAAAAAATATAATTCAATTATTGATTAAAATCACGTGTTCTTAGAAAAACAGTGAAAAATTAAAAAAAATAGCATTAAAACTGCTTTAATACGTTCCTGAAATAATATATAAGTTCCATTATATCATGTCATTAATTATTTTGCAACAGTTATAATTTCAATTACATTTCTAAATTTGTAATTCTTTGGTTGCATTTTTAATAATCATAAAAGTAACATTTGTAAGATCATTACTAACTATTATACATAATGGCGTTTCCAAAATACCTACTTCAAAATCATTAAACAGACATAACAAAAATCATAATAAAACATTTTCTAATTAAATCCCATTTCCGAAGTTTCAGTTAAAAGAAAACTATTTATAAAGGAATTCTGTTCGTAAAAATCCAAGTAGGAAACATGAATTCGAAAAAGTGCTCATTCATAAAACTTTTTACGAAAACATGTTTTGGACTTTCTCTCCACATTCGACGCTGATGTATTAATTAATTTATTAATTTCCGCTGAAATTCAAGTAGTTTTAGTCGTATTCTTACAAGTCTGAGAAACTCAAGATAATCTCTACACTTCAGATAGATTATACTTTTTTTTTCTGCTTTCATTTCCTTCTTAACGTAATTAACTATATTTTTTTTTACCATGCACTCCATCTGACGAGGAAACTTGGTACTTGCTTTAAGATGAAAGACGAATGAGATTTGCTACACAACATAATTTGTCATTACTTATAATGAATTATCAAATACTTGTAAGCAGAAAATTTTTTGATGTATTCTTTTATAATGACGTAGGACACTTATATTCATTTGTATTTTGAACAGGATGGGCTTCTGATGGGATTTTTTTTAATAATTCATGATTATTAAAATAATACAATAAAATTTTAACTTTTATATTTTGTTTTCAAATTTAATGACACTACAAAAATTAATACACATCCATGAATTTGCTAAGTATTTTGAATGAGTACATCATTTTCTTTTTAGAATGAGTACATCAGCGGGTTAGTGATTTTCCCAAGTAACACTACAATTTTGCACTTATGCCCATATCCCCTTCAATAAATTATTTCTGCACGACATATATAATACTTTTATACCAAACAAAAACTTGAGTAATTCTGTCTTGATTTACTTATTAGAATTTGAAGTTAGCTCTCCAAGTTTGGAAGACTAAGGTTTATTCACTCCATGTTATATCGGTTATATTATTCACGTCCTTCAACAAACTCTTTCTGGACGACATATATAATACTCTCATATAATAGTTTTATACCAAACAAAATCTGGATAACTCTGCTTCGATTTACTTATTAGAATCTGAAGCTAGTTCTCCAAGTTTTCCAAACTAAGGTTTATTCTCTCCAGGTTATATCACTCATGTTCTTCACCAAAATCTTTCTGGACGACATATATAATACTCTCATATAATACTTTTATACCAAACAAAAGCCTGGGTAATTCTGTCTCGATTCACTTATTGGGATTTGAAGCTAACATAGTTCTCCAAGTATGAAGTACTAAGGTTTATTCACTCGAAGTTATAAATATTTAAACTATTTAATGATAAATAAAACAATTTGTGCGGTATCTGAACATAAATATAAATTGGTATTAACAAAAATTTATTTTTAATAGATAAAAAAATATAAAAAATCTATTAAAATGAATGTAAATACAGATATATTTCCAAATTTGGAATCTTTTTGTATTGAAAATAAAAATAAAAAAACCAAATCAATTATATTATTGCAGTATTGTTAATTTTATTAACAATAATAATAACTGTAATAGTATTAACTTATAAGTTAGACAGACTACGATATATGATGATCTCGATACGCATTATGCACTTGAAGGCGTGAAATTGTTCAAATATGATAAAATATTGCATCCTTTTTCAAGTGATATTTAAATGTCTTGTAACTGTAATGATACATAACTGCAATATTTTTGAACATAAATATGGTAAAAAACACTAAATTCTTAGCTATCGCCTTTACTAATCACCTTACAGTTATCAACAACTAGTACAACAAAAGGGAAAAATTTATTTAAATGTTGACAAAGCTGAAGCCATTTTTTTTTCTGGTGGTTACAAACTTAAGAAACATGTGATCAAAATCAACAATGTTATAATTCCTTGGAGTACACCTACTAAATTGTTGTGTACTCCAAGGAATTGAAGGAAGGAATTTCAAATGCGTTATTCTGGATCACCATTTAACTTGAAACAACATTTCTCGCATGCTAAAACAAAATTTCGAACTGCTTTCCGTAAACTATATCCTCTTATTAATAGAAATTCAGCTATGACGAGGGATAATATGCTTCCTTCATATAATATCATTCTTCGTCCTATCTTAACCTACGCTTACCCGATTTAGTCATATGAGGCTGAATTTAAGCTTAAACTTATTGAAGCTTTACAAAGCATCACTATCCGCCAAATAATCTCTGCTAAATGGTTTATGCGTAATTCTGATCTTATTAAAGCTATTAACATTCCTTCTTTACTTGATTTTCTTAAACATATTTCCAGTAAATTCTTTAACACTGATGATAGCCATAACAATACGGTGATTGGAACATATATTCTTAATAATATTTTTAAAAGGCTAAGTAAAAGTTTTACTCTAAATTTTTCTTTTTGGATGTTTCTCTAAATTCTTTTTTGATTTTGTAAATTTATACTGGGCAATATTCAAATGTTTTCAACTGTTTATTTCCTGTTATATCGGAGATAGTGCCCTCAGGGGTTAAATAGCTCCAAAATCTTAAACGTCAACCGAGAACATAATTATGGCTGAAAATTGATTTCTTAAATATTTTAAAGTGAGAAAGAGGTTTCAATGATTTTTTCTATAAATGACAGATTTATTTTATGTAAAAGTATTGATGCTCAATATATATATTTTTATTTAAAAATATAACTGATATTGAGTGAAAAGTTTTTGCTGTAGGCCTTTTCAAAATATCTGGTGCAGCCGGAGAATGAAAACACTCATAAAGAATTACTGTGTTAAAAAAAATAATGGAAGGGATAAAACCTTTTGAAAAATTCGCACAACTATTCAACTAGACAACTGCAAGATTGCAAAATAGTTGCTTTTGATTAATAATGAAAAACTTAATTAATTGGGCATTAAGTCAGTTAAGGGCCAAAGCAACTTGATGAATACCGAATTGAATTTCCGAATTAGGAAAGATGGATTCAAAACCCGAAAAGTGAAGATGAATCGAAATCTTTCACGTCTATGCCAGGTATATTTTAAACACAGAATGAGCACATGCTTGTTCCTTCTACGTGCGATACATACATAAGCGGAAACGTCTGCAATCTGCCTTCTAGGAAGACTATACAAATCTTCCAAATGCTATTTCAAGAATTGCACGTTCCAAATTACAACACGTACAACTTAATACGCTTGTCGTGATACACCTTGGGTGATGCTTAACCGCTATTATTAACTGTTTTATCAGCGAAGAACAAAATATCCAACGTTTTAAAATGCCAACATTAAATTATAATCAGGCAACAAAGGCTGAAACTATAACTTTCTAATGACTACGGTTCAATTTTTAGTAAAACTAATTAATCAGTCCATAGCTGGGCCTCTGTTTGGATATTGCTATGATATTTTTAATATAATTAAAACATTTAAATATTAATTTTTATTATTTTAAAAATCAAAGCTTAAATTCCTTTTTCTGTAATGGATATACAATGTTATATATACCTAATAAATCCAAAACAGAAATAAATCCAAAGGAGCAGCACTTTTATAAAAAACAAAGTTAATCAACAATGCTTGTTTGTACTTCCTAACAAGAAATTATGTATGGTACAAACCAAAGATGTCCTCACAAGTAGGAGTACAATACTCCAGAGAATTATGCAAAAGCTTTTAGCTTCCTTTCTGAGAGCCTTAATACAATTTTTGCAAGAAAAATGCTATTTCTATTAAGTAAATGTGTGTACATCACCATTAATGGAATCTCTGTGGATTTCTTATATATGTGGAATCCATGCTACTGTTTCTTTTAGACTCATATATTTATTATAACAGTAATTATTTTAGCGAACATGTACAATGAAAAAATTACACTGTTTATAAACGCATTATATTTAATAATATAATGTATTTATAAACAGTGTTCATTAATATTTTTATTAAATTTATATAAATATTATTTTGAATAAATATTAGTCAGAAGCCACAGACAAATTAAAATTAAAAAAATTTGAATTTGAACTTTTTCGTATACAATTTTTATTGTATCTTACAATACTTTAAGATTATGTATAATTTACTTATTAGTTATTACATTTCTTCCTAAAAGACAAATTTTTGTGGAACAAAAGGAATATATGCAAACAAAAAATTAAATGAACGAGTTTTATAAGGATTATGTCATCTAGCTATAATTTACACTTGACACCCCCTTTCAGTACCGGAAATTAAATTCCTGACAATTTATTTATTACAATTGCTTCATAATTAATTTAGATGTACATTCATTCTTGTAATGTAAGATATTCTCAAAGCTGCTTTTAAGTGTGAACATTTTTTGGTGTTTAAATATCCATCTATGGAAAGGATTAAAAGCCTTATTTATTTATTTATTAAATGATGCTTAGTTTAATATCCCTTATAAAAATAGATTAATACAACCACAAATTATAATAAAAAGCATTTTAAAAACTATGGAATTACAGAAAATAAACAATAGGTAAAAATTAGGAAGAAAATGTCTTCTTCTTGTTAGAGATCTTGAATAATATACTTGTATTAATAATAATACAATATATACAATCAGCAATCGAATCATTAAAATCTCACTGATAAATTGCCTTATATTAGTCACTAATCCAAAAATATCATAATTATTTCTAGATAATAAAGACTTGTATATTTCATTTCAGATAAAAATATATATAAAGTATATTTTTATCATAAATGGTATTTAAAATGTTTTTAATTAAAAAGAAATTATTTATTTTTCATTCATCACAGCATTGAAAAAGATTGACAGCATGAACGGTCAGCAAATATTTTATTTAATTTATATTAACCATAAAATATATCTTAACTGCTCTATTTTAACAAAAAAAAAAAAAAAAACGATAATTCACGTCCTTCACTCTAATAATTAAAAACTATTTTATACGAAAATAATTGAAATCGCAAAAATTCTTCGAGCTTTCGGTTTTAAGAATCTGTAATTTTTCACTGCTTATTGCAAAAATTATATTTTTATTTAATTAAAAGAATTAGAAACATTTTGCTATTTTTTTACTATAACCTGTATAAAAATATATCAAATTCAGAGAATAAAACGAGATTTATTTTTGTCGACTCAAAAAGAAAAAAAATATTTTATATCTAATTATTTTTGCTTTTTTTATAAGAATTCATTATACCTTAAGAAAAGCTAATAATTATTAAATTAAAATGAAAACTTCCATGAATACTGTTTTTAATTGATCTGAATATAGCAGATAATTATTTTTTTATAATTTTTATTGATTGCACATCTAATAAAAATTAATAGGAGTGAAAAAATGGTTTTCTAGATTTTTGAGAATTTACCCACGCACTCATACAAATCTATTAATCATCATTAAGTATTCCATTAAACATTCAAAAATTAAGAAATATACTAATTATTATTTATTCATTTATAATAATACAAATTTATTTAATTTTTTCAAAAATAGTTGCACAAAAGAAATTAAGTTAAGAAATAAGACTCAATAAATTAAAACCAGATTAATTTAATATCATTGAAAATTATCTGTACAAATTATATACGAAGAACAAACACTATTAGTTTTTTTTTTTTTTTTTTTTTTTTTTTAAGGCATAGATATATTTTATAATCATATTAAAAATTAACTATGTTTAAAACCTCTTATACTTTGTTTAAAAAATTTGAAAGTTTGAGGCAATAGTTATTGGAATTCTAAAATGATTAAATTTTAATAATTGAAGCATATAAGTTATTTATTACTATATGTATTGAATAATTTCATGGGGTTTTTTTTCTCTTATAATATATTCAGAAAATTTTGATCAGAATATTTTCAAAATTACTTTATTGATGAATGGAATTGCCTTTTCTTCTCTTGATATTTTGCATTGTAATTAACTCATGTACTCATGAGTACATGAGTACTCATATTTGAACTGAATATTGACATCATTTCAGAGCTTCATAAGATATCTAAAGTTTCAACCTTCCAATGAATGGAAATAGTAAAGAGCTATATGATAACAAGTTGTCTTAAGTACTGGCTACTCGCAACGTTATATCAACTAAGCATGCAAAGCTAGAATTTGTATGCTAATAAAGCATAGACTATAATTTAAAAAAAAAAATCTAAATTAATTTTATTCTCCCTATTTTTCTGTGAAATATTTTTCTATATTATGGGAGCTATTTCATACACACACTAAATTATCATGAAAACAAACTATTTATGTATCAATAATTTAAAAATTCAATTCTAAGTAGGAAAAGTTATGATTTTATATTTAAAAAAAATATCAGGTGAGAATCATTGCATTATATTTGGCTACATACACAATAAAATAAAACCATAACAAGGTTAAGGAAAGAGTTAAACTTATAAAAATTGCAGACTGGAAGACATACTTATTCACAATAATCTTCTTTTTTTTTCTTTTTTTTTTATATTTTTATTTATTTATTTATTTATTTTTTTTTTTTATTGGCAAAGAGAAACGTTTTTTACAATGAACAGTCGAAGAAGAAAAATATTCCAAAATCATTCATTGTAGTTAATTTACTTTAAGGTTCCAATAAGCACATTAAAATAATGGTATCACCATTAATGTTTATTTTTAAAATGCGGGTTGTTTACAGTTCGCAAAATGAGGTATAATTGAATATCGCATTTATTCAAGAATACTAAATAGGTGTAAAATAAATAACATAAATCTTGATAGGGGCAGAAGAAAAATAATTTGAAATCCCTAGGTCTTGCTTTAAATGCAAATGCTGTTCAGTACAAATAAATATAGAAGGTATTAGAAAATTTCATTAATTATGGAAATCTGCTTCAATATATTTTTAAATAATGTAGAGCGTCAGTTTCGTTATAACACAATTTTTAATTCATCTTTTATTTTATCAGTTATTTCAATTCCTTCTATTAGTTCTCACTCTCCCTATATATATGTTGTTCAAATTTTCAATCGTTCATAAAATACTTTTTATTCATCCACTCAAGTTCAAATACATGTTTCTTAACTTGTAGTGAATGACCCTTGATGTTAATACAGTTTTTTCATATATTAATTTTCATTAATTAAATTTCATTAATTAATTGTAATTTTTTTTTTTTAGATTTAAGTTGCATATATGTAACAATAGATGGCGCCAGATAAACTTACAAAAATGAATGAAAATTATTTATAAAGGACTTTCTGCAATATAGTGAAAAAAAATAGGAATTGACTTAATTTTTTTTTATATTACTTGTTTATTAAAACACTTTAGTTATTGAAAAGCCATGAAATGGGATTTAATTAATATTATTCCATTATTATGTTTTAGTATTAGTATATACTTATGAATTGTATTATTTTAAAATAATAAGCAATAAGTATAAAATAATACTAATAAAGTTTATTTATTTATAATTGAATTTTTAAAACATTTTTAAACTAAGTCATATTTATTTTAATAAGTATTTTTCAGAATTTAGCATATATTATATATATTGATTTTACTTCCAAAACAAACTATTTTATAAAAGTATGTAAAATTAATCGTGAGTTCAGTGTTATAAAGCATTAATTATCAATTAGGAATCAGTAATATTTGAAATTAGTAATCCATTTTATATTTCATATTTAATCAGATTATTGAAAATGAATTGATTTAATTAAATACATATCAAATTTGACAATGAGTTAATTAAAATAAGTTAACAAAGCGTCATTGCGCGTGTATTATTTGCAAAATTGGATTATTAAAAATAAAAAAAAAATTTAAAAAAAACCCCTAAAACTGAATTTAGATATTTCAGATGAATTTTGATTCATTAATTTAATAATCCTTTAAAGCAATTACTTTCATTCAAAACATTAGCATAGGCGTAGCTGAAATTCATATCTAATTTCGAACTATCTACCCTTATTTATTTCAATTCCTTCTATTAGCTCACACTCTGCCTATTTATATCTTGTTCAAATTTTCAATCTTTCATAAAATGCTTTTTATTCATCTACTCAAGTTCATTTTTTTAAAACTTGTAATGGATGATACTTGATGTTAATACAGTTTTTTCAAATATTAATTCAATAATTAAATTTAATTAATTAATTTTAGTTTTTTTCAGATTTAAGTTGCATGTATCTACCAATAGATGGCGCCAGATAAACTTACAAAAATTAATGAAAATTATTTATAAAGGATTTTCTGCAATATAGTGAAAAAAAAGTAAGAATTGACTTAAAAAAAATTTTTTATATTACTTGTTAACAATAAAATCGCTATACCAAGTTACTCAATTGTGCATAAAAATTGACCAATTATGTCAGATTTTTTTCAAAACAATGTTTGCGAAAAAAATATTTTCTAGTTAAGAAATAATATTTTCGACAATTTCAGAAATCCACCTTCTTCCATGTTCATGGTAACTTTCAAAAGAAGATTTAGCAGCCTTACTATTTGTTTTTTTGTTATAATTAATATTAAATGGCTTTAAAAATTATACGTTCTCGGAGCTACCAGTTTGAATTCGCTATTCGAAAAAAAAAATGTCGATCTTTTATTTTTGATTCTACAGTTAACTTGTAGAACTCCTGCACCGCTCCGGTCAGTATATAAAAAGTTAATTACATTTTTTTTTTTTAATTTCCCTCCAAAAAAAAAGGAAAAGAAGATCAATGAAATTAAATTATAATTAGCTGAGAAATTCTTCTGCTGCAATTTCGTTGTCATAGAAATTATTTTTTCACACATTTCCCAGATTCTCCTTAGAACATTATTTTTTCATAGAATTGAAACGATTGAAAAAGTTGTAACACATACCGAAGATTTTCATGACTTTAACAAACTCTAAATCTATTTCCACAACAAACACTGTTGTAAAATGAAAAGAAATTTTAATCTAAATTTAAAACATACAAAAATTTAACTTTTGATGCAGAGTTTTGACATTCGCATAATATTAATGTAAATTTTTTAGACATTCGATTTCTAAATATATAAATTTCTACATGTGTATAATTTTAAGAATTAATGGCGTTATTAATTTAAATTAAATGTAATGTTTTAGTTTTCAGTTGATATTTTATTTATCTTTAAACATGTCTAACTGTATCATAAATTTTCATAGAATGTATGTGTTGAAATCAAACACTGCAATGTTTAAAACCACACCCTAAAAACCCTTTACAAAACGACATATATTAACATACAGAATATTCTATAAATCTAAAGCATAAGATTTTCATATCACTTTCAAAATAAATGGGCTAATACATGATGTTTTATATGAATACATCCATTGCATTTACTGTTTTACAATATATGTTTATGTTGTTGTGTGAATACGAGCATAAATATATGGGCCATTAAATATAAATATGAAGTACTTTTTCAAACAAAAATATGTGTGTAATTTCAGCTTTTGTTTTTGTTGTAATATGAATAATTTTTTATAATATATGATGAAAAATATTCATGCCAAAAGTTATGAAATATTGCAAGTATAGAAAATATTTTAAGTAGTAAAATGTTATGAAACAGTCTCTATAATTCATAAACAATATTTATTATTAAAAATATTTATTTTCTCCGTTCAATTTACTCTACAGTCTAAATTGCTTCTTTTATTAATGTTAAATGAAATATGAGCATTTTTTGTTAAAAAGTTAGGTTTGATAAAAGTTAAGGGGGGTTTAGTGTTATCCCGCTTAATTTCCTTTGAATATTTTTTGAATTTAAAAATTAAAAAGAAAGAATTGAATAAATTTCATTTTAAATTATAGCAAAAACTAGCTTTTACTAGTTTTTATAACTTTTAATTTCATTTTATAAATTTTCATTAAATCCATAAAATGAATCATATCAAAATAATATTTTTTTATAATTAACCAAAATGAAATTTACTTTAGGTCAAAATTTTAAATTATGTACTTTATATGGATTTTATTAATATTTTACAGAATAATATTTAACAATAAATATACATTATTTTTTATTCTTAGTTTATGTGTACTTTACTTTATTTTTCACATTTTAGACTTTCAGATTTTAGAATAAAATAACAACAATCATGTTTTATGAACATTTCAGCCAAAAAACGTATAAAATAATAGAAATATTTGAAAAACAGAAAAAATTTTGAACATTTTTCCGAATTTATCACAATTTACAAAATTCATTTATTTTAATACACTTTACAAAATATGTTTATATTAAAATGGTCAAAGAAGTGAAAACCAATGTATTAAAAAATACATTAATTGTGCATCCATATATTCAAAAATTAACTGTCGAAATTGTGAGAAAAAATTAACTTTGATATTAAAATAATATTCTTGCGAATATATGACAGATACTTCCAGATTTATTTATGAATTTGCAGTTATGAGTTTGCAGAATAATTAAATTATATTCTGAGAATTCATGATGTTAGTGCATCCTTAAATATCTAATATAACAAGTTCTATGTTTCACTTTAAGTGGCGTCAGTGAACACGGAAACTAATCTTGAATATTGACTCTTTTTTCAAAAATATTTGTTTTTGAAACTTGCATATGTGTCCTCAACATCACATTTAAAAACTTCTTTATATCGATCTCAATTGAAAACATCAAATGCCTTTTTAAAGTTATTATTATAATAACCAAAATACCATTTTAGAGAATGAATGGGAAGCTCTAAAATTTGATTGATTAGAAACCAACATGGTAAAGAAGACTGTCTCAGTTGCATGGCATTTATTAATGGCAAAACACATTAATATTTGATGCATTTTTTATAGAGTACTCCAGTATATATACTTCAGACACTAAAACATGCACTCTTTTCTTCCTTTAAAAAGCACGGGCTATTAATTTTATAAAAAAATGAATAATGCAAAACATCCTTTTAAGAATATTTCTCAATAACTGCAAAAAGCTACGTTCGTATTTTTCTGCATAGTTACTTGGGTTCGATGTCATTTATTTTCATTTTTGAGCGATAAAGAGTTTTTTTTCTAAATATATTTTTTTTATTTTTAAAAGTGGTTTGTATTTATAACAAAAAAAATAAAAAAATTTTGATGAAGTAGCATTTAGATTTCAGAAGAAAGTTCATGTAATATATATTACTTTAAAATAGGTCATAATGCAATTTTATATAATAAATATGTTCTATGTACTAGCCTTTAGATGGCACTAAATTCTTATAGAAAATAATTTATGTAGTTTTTGTTTAGCCACGAATTTGGTACGAAATTGGCTGTAAATATGACTTTATTAAATTTTGGAAATGTGTAATTATTTGGAGACTAACTCTTATATTATTAAATAACAGATTATTATAATTTGAATCAATTAAAGAAAAATAATTTATTTCATTAATTTATAGTAAGGATCCACCATGTCTTCCTAATACAAAATATAGCAAACGGGGAAGAGCTGAAAGTTGATAGATCCTCCTTTCAAGGACGGATTGATCCTTACTTTAATCTTTGAATTTTGCACGTTTTTTTCGCTCTTTAGACTCTGGAAGTCATATTAGGAGAGGGATAAAGAGAAAAGGGAGGGTGAGGTGTGGAGTGAAGAGTTCCAAACAACGTATGGAGAGTACAACAGACGAGAGAAGAGTTCCAGGCAGAAGGAGGATGCAAAGAACGAACTGATTTAAACGAAAATCTTTTTAAGATGAATTTGTAAATAATTGTCATATAAATGTGTTTGGTGTGTTATGTGTTTCAGTTATGTTGGGATGTTTTAGCAAATTTTAATAACTATTGCAGCTAAACATTGCGTTATTATTTAAAGAAGCAATTCCGTTTCAAAAATGAAGCAACACTTAATCAGCACACACCCACATATGGTCCGGGATTCTACTCGTATCAAATAATTTTTTAATCACATCAAATAAATAAAAACCCATACTTATTTTGAAATAAATACGCTTATTTTTGGTTGAAAACCTTAAATTAAATTTTTTGTTGAAAATCTTATTTTTTCTTTATTCCTAAATGTAATCATAACTGCTTGATCTTATTTCACTTCAATATGTATTTAAACTGTTATTCAATTTCCTAGATGATCTTTAAAAATCTTTCATAAATTATTAATTCCAAGAATATGATAATATTTTTTACTATCGATCTAATGTTCAACTAGAAGTAGTACTCTGAGCTTAACAATTAAACCATGCGTTATTAATTTTCAATGAATATGAAGATTTTTATTTTTTGCACCATCAATATAGCGTCACATGTAATGTATGTCATAAGTATTCTACCAACGTTATATTGTGGCCACTCTGATAATTTCCACTAGACATCTTAAATATTGATGTGAGATACTTCACGCAGCCTATTGCATCCGCAATGGAGTGATAATCAAATGCTGACGGACACTGAAAGCTGGTTGCTTACGTTATTAGTGGATACGAGCAGATAGTACGTATGGTAGTTTTTAATTAAAACTTAAATTATTTTTATTAAATTGTTTAAATTAAATAATTCAAATAAAATTTGAATTTATTAATATTTTTTTTCTTGAATTTTATTTTGTTGGATTGTCTGCAGTAAATAGTCATTTAAAATAATTTAAAAAGTTCGTTCTATACTTTTTAAATTTAATCTGTTTAAAATTTTAATCTATTTTAATTTATTAATTTTAATTAAAACAGAAAATTGTCTAATTTTAATTTTGATTTTGATTTAACACAAAAAAAGGTGAGAATAACAAATTCTTCATTTTCACATTTATATTTATGGATATAAAGTGAATTACCGAGCGTTTCGTAAGCATTTGATTATCACTCCGTAGCAGATGTAATAGTTTGTGTAAAATGTCTCATAGCAATAGATAAGATGTCAAGTGTAGATTATCGGAGTGTACTTTAATATAATTTTATTCGGTTTATATAATTTCAATATTTAATGTAATTGCAATAGTAGTAGTTCTTAAGTAACTAACTTAGTTCTGAACTATTTTTGAATTATATTAGTTTCGGAAAATTTTATTTATTTTAAAAGATCCACATATTTAACCACATTTAATATATAAAAAAATAGATTGTTATGGAAGTATTCTTCTTCATATATAAAATCGAAGTAATTAGAACTAGTTTAGTGAATTTCACAAAGTAATTTTCCGATAAGTACATACATTACTTTACAAAAAAATACAAAGTACAAAGTAAAAAAAAAAGAACAAACATTACTTTTAAATTAAACCATTCAAATTAAAAATTCATTTCCATTTAAGATAATATATTTTTGTTTCTTCGATTATCTCGATTTTTATCTGATATTATTCTTGTTGCTGTTAATATTTTGTTAAAGTTCATATTTTAGTTATTGTTCATGTTTATGTTTATGTTTATGTTTATATTTGCTGATATTGGAGTTATTACATAAATGAAAACATATTTTATACATTAGTTATACATATTACTAACTTTTGGTATGAATTTAATTTTCTTTTAGCAATCTATTTGACCATTTGCTTTTAATTATATGCATTAAAAATAGAAATCTATCATTTAAAGTAAGCATGATTTATCCTTTTTCCAATTTTCATTTTAAAAACATTAACTAAAACATTTATTTCAAAGAACATACCGTTATTTTTTCATTATTAAGTCTAATTACATAGTAAAAACATTATAATTTAATACATTTTGTTCTTATATTAAATTTTTACAATATACTTGCATTTAGAACCTACAATTTATTAGTGTCTATTTATGTGACTTCCCTATAAATTTTTATCAAAATAATTAAGTGCTTCCACTTTAATTTTAGAATAGTTCAGCAATATTTTTTTTATTATGATTATACCGTTGTAATTAATTTGAATGTGTTTGTTTTACGGTAGTTCCTACGAAACACAATTCTTTAAAGCACATAATATACACTGCTAAATATTTGTTTAAAATTTATGTACCTAAACTAGAAAGAAAAATTGCCTTATTTAAATATTTTTCACATATTTCTTCTGTAAACATAATAGCACGATGCGGGAAGCATATCATTCAGTAAATCAGATTTATTCACTGATTTGTGAGTAAAATAAGTTTATTTTTAGGCGTTTTGTAAAGCCTGACACTTTAGTACGATATTTTCTTGGAAGGAAATATTTACCAATATAACACTTTCAAATAGCACAAAGAAACTAATAAATCTGCGGATTTAAAATGGGTTTCCTTAATTCAATGTGTATTTTGATAAATTCATTTAGTTGTGGTCTATTGCCATAGCATATCTCAATTGAATATATTTTAAATTTTGTGTGTCCTACTATTGTGCATTGGTTTGATATTAAAATATCGTCGATTTTTATGCAATAGACAAAAAGCACACCAACTATAATAGCATATAAATAATAAATAACTTTTCCTGAAGTATAAAGGAAAAGATTTATTCTCAAATGATGTTTATTTATTCAATTCCTGCTATTAGTTCACACTCTCCCTATATATATCTTGTTCAAATTTTCAATCGTTAATAAAATATTTTATATTCCTCCACTCAAGTTCAAATATATTTTTTGAACTTGTAGTGGAGGACACTTGATGTCAATACAGTTTTTTCAAATATTAATTCCTTAATTAAATTTAATTAATTAATTTCATTTTTTTTTTATATTTAGGTTGCATGTATCTAATAGATGGCGTCAAATGTAAGAAGAAAATTTCAACTTTATTTGTAAAGGACTTTTCTGCAGTATAGTGAAGAAAAAGTAGGAATTGACTTTAAAAATATTTTTTTATATTACTTGTATACACTGGTAGAAAAAAAAATCCCAATGTTACGCCAAGTTTATTTAAAGGAATAAAGTTTAGTTTATGCATTTATTTATTTGATTAAAATTTCGAGGTCGCAGGAGAAGAACCATATTAATTGTGAATGGTGATACATTAATAACCACTATATCTTCATGATTTTGAATACAGCCTGCAAATGTGCATGCATCATGTCGTACAGGTTCGGTGTGCCATTTTGTGGGATGTATTCCATTTCTGTAACGCTTGGTTAGTCAAATCAATAACAATTCGTGCTGATTTGGATGACGTGGATATGTCGGCTTATAATGATCTATCTGTCCGATATCTGGTGATCTCACAGACCAATATGTCAGCACTCGACACAGTACATTTAGGGACAACAGTGGTTTGGGGAAATACGTTATCCTGCTGGAAAACGCCCTCTGGAATAGTGATAACAGATGGCAGCCCAACCGATTCGATCACCAGTCTGATGTACAAATTTGCTGTAAAGGTGCGTCGGATGACGGTAAGAGTGCTCCAGCTGCCAATGAAATTCGTTCCCCAGACCATAAACTCTAGTTTAGGCTTACGCCCCCTCAATAGTTACACATTTTTATTGTATTTATGACGTAGCAGATTGACCACAAGCTCTCATTTAGTCACCTTCTAATCAACATGCGACCATCACTGCCACCAAGACATAAAGGACTTTCATCAGAGAACATAACAAATCTCCATTCCTCCCTCCAACGAGTTTTAGCTTGACACCAATAGAGTGGCAGATGGCGGGAATTCAGAGTTAATAACAGAAACGTTGCAATGCATATGGCTTGGTGCTTAGCTCGAGTAATCGATTTATTATTGTTCACTGTGTCACTCTGATGTTACCAGAAGGTCGAATTTTGACTGCAGATGCAGAACGATGCGTTACAGCCGTGAGGTGCATATGACAGTTGTCCTCTCTCAATAGTGGGTATACGATGGTTCTAGCGCTAATCTTATTAGTCTAGCACAAAATTTTAAAGACTTCGCCATCATATATGGAATCACTCCTTCCAAATTTCCTTTATCCACTACATCTTGATGTTGAAATTTTTTTCCGTTTATATATTAATACTTGTGTACAAATTGTTAGTGATTAAGAAGAGTTTTCTACCCATTCTTTTTTAAATTTTAACTATTATTTTCTTTTTTTTTTTTTTTAATTTTTCAGCTCTATTTGTTCTTTCTCTCTGGTTCTCTCTCACTGTGATATATATAGCAAGTTCGGAAACTGCTACAAAGTGTAATCGAAAGTCAAGTCAGATCAGCCGATAGAAGAAAAGTTCATGTTTCTTTTTACCTTCATTTCAATAAATGAGAGTTTATAGAATTTAAACTCAGAGTATCCGGATCCAAGAGGCGATAGGTTTGGTTTAGTTTGTCACTCTACGATCCTGTTGTGAACACGAATGCTGAACAGACGGGGACCTACAGTTTAAAGAAGAGGCGATGGGAGAGATAAAAGTCCTATTTATGAAAGAAGTTAGGCGTCTGGCAGTTAGATCAAAAGTTTATTAACATTAAATCATTAAAAATATTTCGGTTCGTATTGCTTGAAATGTGAAGAAACTGCACCCAATAGATGAAGTGAAACGTTAAATAAGCGATTAATTATAGAAAATGAAATGATAAAATGTAGGAATATAATGTTAATGAGTGTTAGTAAAAAATTAATCTTCTAATTGTAGTTAATTAGTTAGCAGAACCAAAATAGGTGCTTTGCAAATATATATATTAAGAGAATTAACATTCGTTCTGTTGGAAATTTAGAATTGATAATAATAATTGACTTTAGAATGTCAATTAGAAATTTATTTGATAAAAATACAGATTCCAATTTGTACATTATTTCAATTAAATAAAACGTCATTGGAGTAACAACATTTCAAATTTTGTCAGCTTTTTTTTACCCCATGATATTATTTACTTAAATATAAGCTTCTTCCGATAAAAACAATTAGAGGAGGAAATAAAATTAATATTTTTTTTCTAATTTTTAAATAATCATTTCATTAAAGTATTTCAATTTAAAATACAATTATTAATTTAATAATGCATCTATTATTTAATATATCTATGCAAATATTACAGTAATTTCATTTAGGCTTATTTTGGCATATAATTTTCCTTTCATTCTTGATACATAAAATATATTTTCCTCATAAAGTTTTGAAACCAAACTAATTTATTGAATAAACTTAATTATGAATTAAAATAAATTCTTATAAATTTAAATGATAAGTGTGTTTAAAAATTTTAAATAAATATCACGTCTTTAGAAATTTCTGAAACTTATTTGTCTTTGAAAATATATAGAATAGTTATTATAATTATTATATTCTAATACGTTCATTTACTCGCTTTAAATGAGGTAATTTTAGATATTGCGGATATATTGTATTACATTTATATTGCACCGAACTAAATTAAAGGATTAAATTTTTCGGTAATAAGTGTTTGGTTAAATGTTCGGTAATTATTTTAAAATAAGAATACAATTTAATTAAACATATAAAACTTACAAAAGTAACAAAATAATACAAAAATAAAGCTGACACAGACGAATTGCTCGCAGAATCAAAAAAATATCGTCATAATAAGTACACTATGTGATTGGCATTTCATGATCACCATGTAATTTGTACTTCATGAGAAATATATCATATGAATCAGTACATCGTAATCAGTATACCTCCATGATTAGTGCATCATGATTAATGCATCATGTGATAAATAGTCCATGATCAGTGTGACATGTAATTAGTATCCAATTATCCGCGATCATTTATTCATAATCTTTCACTTAAGTTAATTAAAACACACTGTCTTCAAGAAACATTTTTATACAGATTACGATTAAACATACCTAATAATGCTAATTTCGAAAGCTTTCTCCAAATCGCTAATCTGTTATATCATTATTAAATTTAGATTAAACTTTTTAAACTTTTCAACTTCATAATACAAAGCATGAACCAATATTGTAATATGTAATAACGTAAAGAACTCTAAAAAAAATTAGAAAGAAAATGTTGTTAACTTACTATCTACAGAAATTTTTATATTTTGATGTGAGATCCCAAGGTTCTCGTTTACAAGTGAAACTAAGTTTCACAATATGTGTTGGCAACCATTTAAACATATATATATATATATATATATTAGATGCGATATGTTGCTTCATTTCCTGTATATGAATCTGTATCCTGCATTCCTACAAATCATATGGTATACATAATCTTTTACATAACCTCACATAGAAGATCAATGAAGTTAGAAATGTCCACTGAGAATTCCTTAACTCTTCAGATATTAAATCGTGTATTGTTTGGATTTACTACGGAGGAATTAAAGATTATAACATTGAAATTTATGCTGTTACATTGTTAGCAAAGATATTTGTTTCTATCTATCCTGTTCCTTTACATATTAATATATGTAAGTGGCACATATATTAAATGTGTATATAGCTATATGTGATATATATTACCCAGAAAATAAAATATAATTTGAATACGTTGTATTGCAAAAAAAAAAAAAAAAATATTTAAAAAAATTGTTAAATAAATTTTAAAAAAACCAAAAAAAAAAAATTTAATTTAAATATGTTTTTTTTAAAAAAAAAAAAAAAAAATGTTTCAATCACTTGGATATCCAATTTGAAATCATCCAAAGTAACAGTCTATTCCTGAGATATATTCTGTTTAACAGCAGTACTATACCTCTAAAAAAAGATTTTCTGCCTAGGAAGCCTTTTTAGTTCATATTAAAATATAATGAATGAAGATTTGATTCTGCTATTAAAGAAATTTAGAAGATTTTAAATACGAAACCTTCTTTTGTATATAATCACCAACTGGGTTATTTTTATTCAATGTTTTATAATTCTATTTAAATTAAGTAAAAAAAGGTCTTATACATTAATAAACAATTTTCCATTAAAATATAAATTGAATCTTTTGATCTGCAAACTGTCATCCAAAGTTATTGAAATTTGATAATCTTGACATAAAGAAAAAAATATCCGTTGATATAGAAATATTGTAAACAATGTATTAGTTTTTGGTCTTCAAGTAAGAACATTTGTTCAGTAAAAAATTTAATATTTATTTAAGAATTGAAATGAAATAATGTCACTCGAATATATTTGTTTACAAAATATTATTTTCATATTCAATTATTTACTTTGAATACGCCTGCAAAGAATTTCAAATACATTAAATACTTATATTTAATAATAAGTATTGTGTTATCTTTTTTCACATCTAAAATTGAATGCTATTTCAATATTTATATTTATTTATACATATGGAAAATAATCTGCCAAAATTATTATTTTTGTTTAGAGACGGTTGTTGTATATGTTTGAGTTTATTACTTTTGTTTATGTCTGTTATCATTCGGGTTTAAATTAGTTTTTCGTTTCAATTTAAATTTTTCATTTTTACGAAGAAGATAAGTTTGTTTATTTATTATCGAAAAACATATTTTTCTCGAATCTTACTAGATTAGAATTATATGAAAATTGCAATTCATAGAAATTCAATTTTAATCGTAAACAGTAGATATGCACAAAAGTTAATGCTGTATAAATTTTATATATAGTTAGATTTATTTTTAGGGAAATTAAATCACTTTTATCATATTTGCTTTTTATGAAAGCCTTAATTAAAAAATACTTTTCGTTATTAATTATACAAATAAATAATCTCTTTTTTGTTGTCTTATTTTGCCCAGTATTCAAACAGATTCTTGGTATTTATTGAAGATAATAATTTTAAACAGATATTGTTCATTTTTTAAAATACAGAAATTATTTTCCTTTTAATGTAATCTATCTTGTCCGCAATGAAGTTTAACCGAAATTTCTTAAGTGAGATGTAATTCATTGAATTTTTCATTGATGCAGAGCTGTTGTTAAGTACGTAACTTAGTGGAACGCGAGATTTACCGAAGCATAAAAAAGCAAAATCTAGGTATTGCAAGTACAAGTATAAGTAATTCATGCATCCAGTTTATAATGATAAATTGTCCTCAAAAACAATAAATTATCTATTATTTATACATCACAAAACTCGAAAATGAAACACGTTTATAATATTAAAAAAAATTCCAAATTTTTTGTTTCAAAATACTCTAAAGAATCATAATTTATTTATGCGTAAAGAACTTTATAAATAATATTATTTATCCAGTTATTTATAAATAATTTAGCAGCTAAAAACTTTTCTTAACCAGCTAAGAAAAATTAACTGGTTAGCTGGTTAACTAGTTATTTACCAGACGTTGCCCGAGTATTTATTTTTGTTCTTTGTTTTTCCAAACAGAAGAAGGAATGTAGTGTAAAATTCAAGTAATTTTATTAACAGGCATTTAAAAATTTATGATCATTAAACAGGTTATAAAATAAAAAAAAATTTCAATTTCATTATTAATTTAACTCAAAACAGGATTACAAACAATTTTTTTTTGTTTCACCTCCAGGGGCAAGTATAAATAAATTCTTGATTGAACCTACCCTAGAGCAAACAACATAAAGTTGCCTATTAGAGAAATATGGTAATCTCAAATTTACTCCTCAGTACTTAATAAACTGCCTGTGCCGTAGTGAATGTGATCGCGAACGCAAGTCTCTCTTGAAATAGCAATTTCTTAAAGTTTAAAGAGTGATGAGTCATAATGTGGGAAGAGAATAAAACTGTTTCACTATCTCACTTCCTTTTTAAAATAGTCACTTCAATGATTGGCCATAATCTTATTTTACACACAACCTTGTGTAAACAAAAGGTTTTTGTGGGTCGAGGATCCATTGTTAAATTTTAAGAGATCACAGTTTAAGCAAAAGACGATGTGGTGGATCAAGCCAGTCCCAGTGAGCTTATGAACTCATTTCCATCTATTACGGAATCGAAAGGATTGACTCTGTCTGATACATGGCAAGTATTTGTTTCGTTGTTTCATGGCAGCCTTAATTTTTACCAGTAAAAAATAGCCCTCTATACCAGGGGTCTCCAAATTTTTCAGCCTTAGGGCCATACGGTTTACTCCAGTAAGTACCAAGGGCCAAAACCGTTTTAATTTTTCTGCCATTATCTATAATTTCCAGTTAGTTGTTATACTTAAGTTAAATTTTCTGCGTATTATGCTTGTCATTAAGATTTACCTAGCAAGTAAATAAAACCGAGTTATTATCATTCTGTATTTTTTTATCCAACTTATTACAGCGGCAATTAGCTATACGCTGTCACGGGCCAGATTGATGACACTGGCGGGCCGGATTTGGCCCGCGGGCCGTAGTTTGGAGACCCCTGCTCTATACCATCCATTTTAAATTGTGATAATTTTGAAAAACAGCCAGATAGACTGCTTCTAATAACTCTGCGACGAAGGACAACTGGCATTACAAAATTTGGATGGCAATTTCATATTGACCTGTAGACTCTACTGCCTATCTACCTAATTCGATCTTCAGAAATATTTTTAAATGGTAGTAGAAATTATCAAATTCATTAATTCGAAAAAATTGCATTTCAGTTATTTAAACCTAGAAAGAAGGACCTTCTACCTAACTGACCCCGCAGAACCACAATCTTGTTATCCAAGAATTAATTATAGAGAAAGAGGATTTCTTGATGCTGGCTAATTTCTTTGAGGAAAGTTTCTTCTTTTTTACTGAGCCAGCAGGGCTGATATTGCAACTATACCTTATTTTCAAATTATCTCACTAGCGACCCATTGATTAACTGTCCAGACGGAGTTAACTGTCCCGGCTGGTGCCCGGCTACAGAACATCAGGCATAATTTTTCTTCATGGAGTTAAAGTTTTCAACAACATACCAATCATCCTAAATTATAACTCAATTTATTTTTCGTATTTTGTTTTAAATATTATTTTTATCAAACATGCCGAGAAAGTTCTTGAGATTGTTTTCGAGATTTCGATTGTTTTGACGTTAATTTTGGCAATTTTTATGAGGGGAAAAAAAGAACGAAAAGTTCAAAGAAATTAAGAGGAAATTTCTATTGCAGATTCAAAACACTGATAATAATTAAGAATTATGGTTTGAACAAGAAAACAATTATTGTGAATAAATGTATAAAAATAAAAAATTAGAAAATAAAATATAAATAAACCTATATAATAGGATATTTGAAAGAAACAGAAATTTATTTAAAAATATTACACTTACATAAGCTTAAACATTTTTGTACATGAAACAATTATTTTTAATATAAAAATTACAACTTTAATTCAATTTTTTTAACAATTTAGTTTAAATTTAAAACAAATTTCTAATTCAAGCCAACAGATGGCACCCGATGGCAGAAAGTTTTTATTTGTTTAATTAAAAAAATTAATATTATATTTCGTAATATAATATTTTGTATAATATAATATTTAGTAATTTGTTACTAGACAAAATCTATAAAATAATAACTTCAAAAAAAAAATTGCAAAGCTAATTACTAAGCTACAATTTTTTTTTCCTAATGTTTTTTTATGCTGGTTCTTGCGTCTGGTTACAACCCTTAGAAAATCTCAGAAATGTGTCGAAAAAAAAAATTAATTGTCCTAAGTGTGATCATTTCTTATTTGATGTCCCAAGAACAGGCTTTTGTTATTATCTAGACGTAACTTGAATAATGGGAACATATTAATTAATACTTTTATCCTATAGTTTCCAATTATTTTTTTTAATTTACTTATTTTTCATTTTTTATAATTTTACCAAAAATTAATCATAGAAAAACATGTTAATGGAGTTGTTAAAACATGTTATCTAATATTTATTATACTATTATAGTTATAATATATTTAAATGTTATTATTTTTAGTTAACTTTGTTATAAAACTAAAAATTATGCTTAAATATATTATAACAATAATAGAATAACAAATATTTCACAAAAAGAAATACATATAAATATTTTTTTTTTAAATGAACAATATTCCAATCCTTCATCAGTTAATCGTGCGGCAACTTGGTATCAAACGTGTATGGAACAGCTTTCATTAAGAAATTCGATCTAATTCAATCTTAGGTCAAATTTCTGAGAACAGGCTCAGTGATTTTACCAATCGCATCATACGAAACAAAAATCTTTCACATATAATGGTGATCTTGCAGTGTTATGGGACGACTCGAAGCTTGACTCTAGGGTGATCAAAGTTTCACATTTTCGTAGAAGGTCGAGGCAAATGGAGCTAATCGCAAAGAGGGGGAGGGCTTACTTTAACTGTCTGTATTATCTTTACCGGCAGGAAGCCTCTTCTTCTGGACTTGAATTCTCACAAAAAAATTACTGTGTATGGGAAAGAGGTTGCGTTATTTCTTTTCTTCTCGGTCCCTCTCCCTCATGATGATGGTCTTCATTTATCTCCTTCTTCAACTATCTCTTCCGATGTCATCATAAATTTTTATCCTTTCTCAGATTACCAGCTCTGTTTCATCATTTGAAGAATTCCTGCCTTAAAATCAGGCTTGCTAATCAGAATATCAGAATCTCCCAAGAACTGTATGTAGTTCGTTTGGAAGTCAGGGGCTAACTTTTTCTATATAAAAGGCCTCCAGAAAGCAACTGGATAAACACGGATTATCACTCCACTGTCACACAAACAGCTCAGTTCCTTTGTGGCAATTCTTCCCGATCAATAAGTAAGCGGACAAATGCTCTCTTCTAGCTGCAATGCGATCTTTCATCCCCTGCACTTTGACAATCGAGAAGCCATCAATTTAAAGATCAAAGAGAAAGCAGCACACACTTTAGTTTTGGTAAACGCACCGTGATCCTCTGTGGTCAGAAGATCGCGATAACAGGAAACGACACACCTTTGATATTCCTATCGCCCAACCATCCAGGGGGAAGTGGAGATTTTCTTACATATGCACTATATACTATATGCATACAGAACACCCATGTACATGTGATACATTAAAATTGTTAATAGTTTTATATTAAAACATATAAAATATATTTTTAAATATATGGCGACACGATAAATAGCAGGTGAAATAAATCGCTTGAATGGCATAAGTCAAATACATAGATCGCTTATAGAAACAAGATCACAAAAAAAACTATTAAATTTGCTGTATATAAGTTAATCTAAACCACAACTCGTGGGGAAGTCTATTAGAGGTGTCCGGTATGTGAACGATGGGGCTTATCTTGCTCTTGTTTACATGTGCTTATCTTCGCATTTCTAAAAGGTTCGGGGAATTGATCGGTAATATTCTTTAAGTCAAAAGTTTGTTAGCATTGTCAATTTTGTAGATAATATTTCAGAATTTCAAGAGTATAATATATGAACTATTTTGTTACCTTCCACAGAAGTAATGATTCTATTCATGATCTTCGTTGAACTTTTTTTGCATACGTGAAAAATTAAGTAATTTCAAATGACTCACTGGTTACTATGAAATTGCCGATAGAATGCTTCCTGCAATTGAGGTACGAAGGATAAATTGTGGATGCTCTTGTAAAGATAAACTAATTATTTGAGCTGTAAAAGTTGGTTTATCTTCTGAAACCTAAAAACATTTACCTGATGGGAAGAAATATAAATTGTCAGAAGACAGTACAAAAAAAGGAAAATATGATGGAAACTATATATGGGTGTACTTGGACAGACTCTTGTGTTTACCTTTCTGTCCAGTACTCTTGGGTGTACTTGGACAGAAAATACAGATTAAACTAATGCGTTATGCATTAAATGCGAAAAAGTTGTTAGTAACAACAGTTTAAATCTAGCCAAACTAAGAAGACATTTGGAATTGAATCATCCATAATAGAACTATAGAAAACTTTCAACGTAAATATGAACATCTAATAAGCAAAAAAGAACTCGCCTTCTAAATACATGTTTTCCGATAACAAAGCCTCTCTTGAGACTTCTTTTCGAATTAGTTATCGAATCGCTAGGGAGGCAAAACAAATATTACTGCTGAAAAATTGTTTTGTCCTTGTCTTCATGTAATTTCTTGACAACTTGGGGATAATTTAGTTAATGCACTATCGCGTTTACTATAATGTTCGTGATCATTAATAGCATAACACTTTCTGATATTACAGAGGCAAGGAGAATAAAAGAAATGGCCCAATACTATGAGTATGAACTTTTGCGCCGATTAAAATCTTCTTCGCTATATTTTACGTTGCAAGTAGATGAATCTATAGATGTTGCTGGTTTAGCTATTTGGATTGTATTGGTTTGTTAAGTTTTAAATTCTTCAATCCAAGAAGATGTGCTTTTTTGTAAACTACTCGTAGAAAGAATTACTGCAGAAAAAGAGAAAGAATTATTGCATTAGCTCTACATATCGAATATTCTCATTGTTATCTTCAATATCATAAATTATTGGAAAAAATGTCAAAAAAAAATCAAAGATCATTTGTATAGATAATTAATATAAAAAAAGAATCTAATTCATTATTATTTAGTTAATTATGCGAATCCATGAAATGCGGAAGTGGCATGAAAAGTGGCGGCATTGGTTAGGGTGAGATGAAATTTTAATGGACTTTTTGTAATAAAATATGAAATTAGAATTTTTTAAATGATGGCAAACATAAATAGACTCAAAATTTAAACGATGAAAGGGATTACAGTTATTGGCATACATGTAGATATATTTACAACTTTAATAAATCTCTTCAAGACCTTAAAGTTAATATTATTAAACTGAACGATAAAATTAATGCTTTCGTTTTAAAATTAGATTTGTGGGAATCTAATGAGAAAAATAATAATACTCAATGATTTAAAACACTAAGTGATTTCTAATCTAAAATGGAATAAATTTGAATAAATATGTTAAAGACATAACACAGGAGCATATTTTACAATTAAGAACTATTATAAGGGATTACTTACCACAACAAATAGAATAAAGATTTTCAATAAAAATCAAAATTTATTACTCATTATACAGGAACAACTAGTTGATCTATCAATAGATTTTATGTTAAAATGCAGATACGAACGAGAAGATTTTCTTGATGTTTAGTTAAAACTTTACATAGAATATTCTGAAATTTCTGCAAAAGCTATAAAAGCCTTAATGCCTTTAGTTGCAACATATTTATGCGAAAAGTCGTTTTCAACATATGTCGGAACAAAAATAAATTAGATGCTGAAATACCTTTACAAATAACGGCAATAGAACTCTATTTGACTTTGAAGTACCGTCTAAAATACAGTAAGCTCATTAAAATTGAAAATTTTATTTGTTCATATTAATTTTATTTTGTAATACTTTTTTAACTTTTATTGCAATATAAAAAAATATCGAAAAACGTTTTTATTTATATGCACTACCTATATTGTTAATATTCTATTGTTTATAATCCCGGGTTCCGCGAAATAATTTTATACTCATTAGGGTTCTTTAAATTGGCAAAGTTTGAAGATCACTGCTCTAGGCTATGTGTAGTACCAATTAAAAAGTAGGGTTTTAAAACAATCATAAAAACTTTTAAAAAGATTTTTCAGTTGCAGAATTACAATAGTGCGATTAATTATGCTACAGAAAAGAAAAATAAACTGTTTTATCTGTCAATAAATTTATATTGGAGAGTTATCCATTACAAACTATAAAATAGAATTAATAAACAAACATAATTTTTTTTTAAATGTGGATGCTATTTGAATTAATTTCAAATCTTGAAAGAATTATTAAACGTGGTTATTCTAATTGTTGAATTGTAAAATATTCTAAGATTTCTAATGAATTTCTGATTCATCAAGCCTTAATTGTCACTGAAAGTGACAGATCAGAAAATAATATGTAGTAATACGTGTTTAAAAATGTGAATCCTATTTGAATTAGTTTCAAATCTTAAAAAAAAATTATCAAACATAGTAGCAGCAATTTTTTATATTTTCGATTAAAACAAATTAATTGTTCCTTTTATGAGGAAAATGATTGCTGTATCATATTAATGATATAGAAGAAATATTAAACTATTAGGATATTATAATTTTAACTTAGAATAATGAATTTAAAAATGTTGCGAATTTTCGATTCACCAAGAATTAATTGTTACTGAAAACAACAGATCAGCAAATAATATGTAATAAGATACTTAAAATACATAATAAAATAATTAAACAAAACATTTTATTGTAGAAAATTACAGGAAATGGCAAAGTAAGAAATTATTCACATGATAAAATTCACTTTGATTGCAATGTCAGAATAAAATGTAATAAAATATGTTATTACATATCTTATTATTATATCTTATATAAAATGTTATAGGATATGTTTATAAATAAAGTATAAGACCGAAACTGAAAATCAAAGCGCACAAAAATGGTACAATAATACAATGCAATATGCAAATAATTTTTAATGATTTCATTTTAAAAAACTATTCAAAATAAGTTATAAAAATATTTAAATTTGTTTACTTCATTATTTAACATACACAAATTTACGAAATTGTGATGTTATAATCGAATAATAAATAAAAAATTAAATAAATGCAACATATTACATACGCTAATATAAATGAAGAATTCAACGAAACTATTTATTTACCTCGACATTGAATAGTGACACAAAACACTGTGAAAAGCAAATTATGTAAGAGTAGATAATTAAGTTGCTACTCATTTATAAAAATAATGGGATTCAATTTATATAATAAAACACACTGTTACGTTTCATTCCATATTTTAGTACAAAAGAGAGATAACAATTGATTTTCTATTTATATTTCAATACATTTTACTTTCTTTCGTCTATTTTTTATTTTATACAATTTATTTAAACACATATGAATGTTAGTAATATCATTAGCCTGTTATTGATATTTTTTGTACAAATGTTTCAATTTTGTTTAAAAGAGGTGCAGTCGGCCGAAAAAAAATGTGGGGTACCCTAAATAATATTTGCAATTATCGTTAGATATTCATATAAGTGGTATTGTTGGAAATCGATTCGAAGCGAACTTATGGTGTAATGCATTTAATTAGCAAAACTTATTAACCGATAACTAAACATTTTTCCGTTACGAAAGCGAAGATTTTTAACACAATCGATTGCGCGCGTAAAAAAATAGTACATCCATCGATTTTTGTGACAAAATTCCCATACCATTAAAAAATGCAGAAAAAGTCCAGTATCAATACTACAATTTATTCATTCAATAACTGAATAATCAGTTACCATCTTCTTGTTATGATTACTGCGAAAATTTACTTTTACTTGATTTCATTGAAAAACTTTGTAAACAATAAAAATAATTCCAATTGTTTATTTAAACAATAATCGCAATTATACTAATTAGAAATTTAGAATCAATAAAATGTTTAAGGGCATCTCCTATGAGCAATGAAGGGTTAAAATATTTTTGAGGCTACCCTATGCAATAACGCTTTTTTTTTTTCTCTTTTTATAAGGGTATTAAATTTTCTAAGTCAATGGTATCAAATGGTTGTGAATGCTATTTGTATTTTAACTTCATCAAATTAACTAATGTGCTTTAATTTATGGAAGCTCTTAATAAACATTGTTTTTTTTAATTTATGTACTTTGACCAATAGGAGTTTCGTACCAAAAAAGTCGAGGCTTTTTCTTTGCACTGATTAATTATTGCAAATTGTTAAAAATGAAGGGATTTTTTTTTCAATTCCTACTATTAGTTCACACTCTCCTTATATATATCTTGTTCAAATTTTCAATCGTTCATAAAATACTTTTTATTCATCCTTTCAAGTTCAAATACATTTTTTTGAACTTGTAGTGGTGACACTGGATGTTAGTACAGTTTAATCAAATACTAATTCATTAATTAAATTTAATTAATTAATTTTAATTTTAAGTTGCATGTATTTAATAATAGATGGCGTCAAATGTAAGAGGAAAATTTCAACTTTATTTGTAAAGGACTTTTCTGCAATATAGTGAAAAAAAATAGACTATGAAGAAAAGAAGTTGACTTTAAATTGTTTTTTTTAAATTAATTGTTCACGTTTACATTCACATTTTATATTTTTATGTATTGATTTATTTATTTTTGAGGATTAAATTAAACCTATTTTAAACAAAAAATTATTTGAATTTTGGTCAAACGAATGTTTGATTATTTAAAAAGAAACTGATTATAATATATTTAGTAAGATATTATTAGATTTAATTTATTATTTAATATAATTTTCAATCAAAAATAATTTAAATACGAAAACTATCTTAAGTGTAATTAATAAAGAGGGTGAATTTGAATTAAAATGAAAGAATTTGATATTAACGAAGTAATATTTGTAATTATTATATAATTATTAATTAGTAAAAACTTTAAAAAATATTTTGGGGGGGAATTAATTCATAAGTTTTTCACTTTTTATTAACTCATTATTTTAATAATTAATAAATATTTTAATTATTTAAAAAAATAATAAAATATTCATAACAAAAAAAAATGTATAAAATATTTAGTTCCTTCTTATGTCGTTCACATTTTTCCTTCAGCAATTTAATACATTAATTTAAAAATAAATCTTTTTTTCCGATATTTTAATTTCAATCTAAGTATTTACTTATTTAATATTATTTATTTAATATTTAATTATAAATCGTATCATATGATCTTTTTCGTATTTTTTGCAGGATTTTTTTTAGTTTTGTATAATAACATTTGAATAAAATCTTTTTTTTTTTTTTTTTTAATTTTAGATAACGTTATGAGGTAAGCAAATCTAGTTAAAATAAATATTATAAGTTTTGCTTTGAAAATTTTCTAAATTTCAATTTTGTAATTTTAATATGTTTTCTCAACATAATGTGTTACAACCTCTTTTAATATTATTTTCATTTAACCTGCAAAATACTAGGTCATGTCTGCTATTAAGTATTAAAATAGAATATATTTTAAACATAATGTATTTTAAATATATAAAAAAAGGATTTTTTAATTTAATAATAGATAGACGCAATTCCATATATTTAAAAAAAAAAAAAGCATGAAATATACTTTTTTGTCATAAAAAGTAAAATTGTATTTTATTTTAAGGCTGCAAAATCCTTGAATGGTGTCATTTAAAGGAGGATTATCAGTTAACAAGGCAAGTTTTTCATGTAGAGGAATTTTATTTGGTGAAAAATCACCTTTTGTGTGAAACTCACCTATTATTTCTGCCCAAGATAAACACGATAAATTCTTAAGCCGGGAAGATTCTATATTATATTTAAGAAAAATAATTAAGAAATGAGCTGCTCAATTCTCTAGGGGTATTTGTTCCATATTATGATGGCATCAGAGACCAAAATTGGTTCACTAAACTAATATTTTAATTGAAAAATGATCAATAAGCTTCGTAGCCAATGAACAAGGAGAAAAGTTCTAATGGATACTCTTGCATAGACATTTGATGGAAATATTTTCAATAAAAATAAAATTACAAGTTAAAATATTTTTTTAACTTCTTTCCTCATAGAATGTGTTACCTTTTTCGAAAATTATTTCTTTTTCTTACAAGCAATATACAAATATACAAATTAAATTCATGAGGTGCTTTTTTATAAATATTAGTTCGAAATCATAATAAAATCGAATGTTTATTTTTCCTCGAATGGCAGACGATATTTTGATTATATAAATAATTAAATAGAAAGAAACATTATATTTTTCAAAACTTAAAACTTTCGAAAAATAAAAAACTTTTTATAATTTTATCATGTACTTATTAATTTGCATTTATATTAATGGCATCCATTATAGATATTTTACAGAACATATATAATTTAATAATGGAAGGGATATACCGGAATTAAGCTAGATTCATTATTAACTTTTCGCTAAATAAATGATTTTTAATGATTTTAAACTATTTTTAAAAATATATTTTTACATTTGGTAAAACATACATTAAAACTATGATAAATAAAATTAATTGTAATATTTCTGGGGATAATATGCAGCATTATTTAATAGAAATATCTTTCATTTTTAAATACAAAAACTGCATTTCATAGTTTCTTAATATTGGTTAATATCTTCATATCTGATGATTTATTTTAATTTTTAGCCTTTCATTTGTTCTATTATTGCAAAATTCTTAAACATAATTATTCTATAATTTCCGAAAAGAACTAGTTGCTAATTAAAAAAAATTGGTTAGCATTAACGCAATATCTATAATTCATAGACTAATTTAAAATCTTTTCTTTAACATGTATACAAATTTAAGGATGTTATGCTTTTCATAACGGTTTTCCAAAAATATTTCTACAAATGAATAAAATTATATTTTTCCTTTTTGACGTGCAAATATTTAAGAAACATTTTTTTTTTTAAATTTTACAATACAAGAAAGCCAACAGTATAACAATTTTGGGATGTTATATATTTTTATAGCGGTGTTTAACATTTAATTTTTTAAAAGAAAAATATTTCCACAAACGGCTAAAATTATATTTTTAATTTAAGACTGGTGCAAAAATTAAATAAATAAATAAATATATGCTATATATATATATATATATATATATTGGGAAAGTAAACTTCTGAAAGCCTATATTAACCAAAAATACTAATTTCATCACTCTGAGTCTATTCCGTTAAAAATATCGTTTACAATAATAGACAAATTTCGAATTAGTGGTTAATTGGCCCTGTTAATTAATTGAGTTAATCAAATACATTGCACCATAAGTTGGTTCCCTTCCATCCATTTCTAACGTTACCATGTATATGAAGATATAATAATAATTACAAATATAGTTAATGGTATTCTATTTTTTTTCGGCCGACTATACACCCGAAACAATGTATTTATTCCAACTAGATACCAGATACATAAAAGGAGTGAATGTCAACATCTTTTACCTTTGTGCATCCGTTAATACAAGAAGATTCTTTCATGTTCCTTTGAGCATTTTCATCTTACGTATCATATTATTTATGACTTCATTTATTTGTTTTATATTTTGCATTATATGAATAGCAAGGTTCTCCAAAAATTAAAAGTTGAAGTTCGAAATATTATTTATAATTGCAGTAAATTAATTAATAGCTAATACGCACTTATATTTTTCCTACAAAACAATTACCTAACATTTTCGCAGGAATTGATCAACAGTGAAATGGACAGACTGCTACTAAGATTATTTTTTTTATGATAGTAACAAAAATAAAGCATGGCCGCATAATCACATTGTTGAGAAATTTAAACGATAAGAATTTTTATTTAAAATTGGGAATTCTATATCATTTAAGATGCAATTATTTAATCAATTTGAAATTTATAAGTAAATTTGACCAAATGATTTCAATTAATTAATTTTTATTATGTCGTTGTTGTTATGTTATGTTGTTGTTGTTCTAATGCAGTTGGTAATAACAAAAATAGTTTATCTTTATGCCATAGCAAGGACTGCACCACTGTTACCCTTTTAGCACTATCCAGGAGGCACGTGTAGCTTGAAGATGTACTAAGGACACCAGTAACACTAGCCCCACAGCGCTCTACGATCCTATTAGACTGGGACATACTGCTTAAAGTGAATTACGAACCACTACAAACATTCATGGCACTATCGGAACCGTGGATTCAAATTCGAAACATGTTTTACAGAGCGCCAGAGAGCTAGCCACTCGATTCTCCGGCCCCCCTAATTTTTATTATTATTATTATTTTAATCCTTCCTATATAGCAATTTTGTTTTTAAACATAATATACCATATTATAATATAATTTATCATAACAGGATACAAATTATGGTATATTTTATACAAATGCTTTGTTAAACATAATTGACAGTGTTTTTAAATGTTATTATCACTAAGGGTCTCCATTTATTTCTTGCCTATCTTTATTTTCGTCTATAAATGGCACGTAGTAGTAAACATCCCAAAACAGAACAATCTTCCTTATTTGTAAAACTCTCACGTTCTGTTCCATCATTTGCACTTAATATCTAAAACACTTTCTAACTAAAGATGAGATGAGACTAACTTAAAGGGAGATTACGTGCTACTTTCCTGTTATTTATTACAATACGCTCTATTTATCCAAAAAAATATGGTTTAGAATATAACAGGCAAAAAAATATGTATATCCTGCTATTATAATTTCGCAACCAGAACAATGATTCTCCAGTTGTAGCTCTATGTTTTTTATGTATTTTAGTTGTAGTTTTATGTATTTTTATGATACCAATTCTAGCTTAAAATTATTAAAACCTATAAAACAACTTAAAAGCAAAGCTTCTGTTTGCTTAAAGAATACATAAAAATAAATATTAATAAAAAAGTTTTCAAAGTGCACATAATTGAACATGCACTAATTGTACATAATTAAATAAAATTGCAAATTAAAGCTTCTATTTGTTTATTTTTGGCATTATGAGAGAGTGGGAATACTTTATCACGTGGGTTTTGCTTAAAGCTTGAACACAATAGCTAGAATTAATAATTATAATTTAAAATAGTGTATACTTTATATTATTTTCTGTATACTTTATTTAGTAACTACTTGATGTTTATCGAGTAAAAAAATTGGTTGTAGTGGAAATATTTGTGACACAGAGATTGATGATATCTAAGCCATAGCTCCACCATACCTAATAGGTATGGTTGAGTTATGGCTACAACTATACCTAATACAACAATACCTATGGTTGAGCTAAAATTGCTCCAATAATAAATTAAATATGATATATTTAATTTATTATTGGAGCAGTTTTTAAATAATATTTGCAGATTGTACCTTCATATATAAAAAAGTGGTTGTATTTTATATTAGGCTTTCAAAAGTAAAATTTTTCAAATTTCAATTTTTCACAATTTTTATTTTAAAAGATGTGTGTGCTGATTGTTTAATTGTATTATGAAGTAAATAAATAACGTTTTCATGTGTGTGATAAATGATCACCAATTGTAAAATTCATAATCATTTGTTCACCTGTATTAAATCATATATGAATTTAATTATTTGTGAATTACGAGAATTTAAATTTGAATTTTCATGTGGGTATTGAATTAACAAAATTAATAATGCAAGAGATAATCACTATCACATTTAATAGCCAAGTGAATAAATCAAAGTTTGAACATTTCTAGTCGTAAATGAAGAATGAAGCATTCCAAATTCTACAAGAAACCCTATGATATAATCTTTTGGCTATTGAATGTTATAGTGTTTCTTGTAGAATTTGGAATGCTTCATTCTTCATTTTCGACTAGAAATTTTTGAATTTTGATTTATTCACTTGGCTATTGAATGTTAACGTTTGAAAATTTTAGGCATAAATGAAGAATGAAATATTCCAAATACAATTAGAAGCACTATACAGCTCAATAGACACGAGAAAATGTCGAAAGTGATAAATATGAAACTTCAAAAAGAAGGAATTGATCAACGCATTACGAGCACTAATAGCCATTGGAAATACAGATACTTAAAATCCCAAAACATGAAAAGTAATTCAAAACCATATTACAAAACACTTCAAACAAAAGTCAAATTCTCGATAAAATTCCTGAACACCAACTTTATTCATGAAGAATTTCAAGAGTTAAAGGGCCCAAAGTACCATTTTTCGCCAATATTTGCAATGGAGTTTTATTTGATTGGTTCTCATTCAATTCCTTCTATTAGCTCACACTCTCCCTATATATATCTTGTTCAAATTTTCAATCGTTCCTAAAATACTTTTTATCCATCCACTCAAATTCAAATACATTTTTTGAACTTGTAGTGGATGACACTTGATGTTAATACAGTTTTTAAAATATTAATTCATTAATTAAATTTAATTAATCAATTTTAGTTTTTTTTTAGATTTAAGTTGCATGCATCTACCAATAGATGACGTCAGATAAACTTAAAAAAAAAGAATGAAAATTATTTATAAAGCACCTTCTGCAATATAGTAAAAAAAAAAAGTAGGATTTGACTTAAAAAGAATTCTTTTTATATTACTTGTTTTCTGATAACGTCACAGAACCCTAAACAGGACAGCATCATGTTCATACATGATAAAAACATTCAAACAAATCCGTGCATATAAATAAAAGAAAAACATTTATAAATATCTATATCTCTATTTGAAGTTATAAAAAGGCAATTTAAAATAGTTCTCTCTCAATTTACTTTTTTAAAGCTTTAATAATGACATGCATAATTTGTAATCAATGCATAGTGTTTATAGTTTAATTACTTTTGTTTTCAAAATTGGAAGTCTTTCGACCTTTTGTATTTTAAGTGCAATAAAAAGAAAAATGTTGTTCTTATAGTTATTTTTTAGTGTTGGCTAAAGATTCTTTTAATTATGGCTCATGGGAATACTTAAATGCACCGTAGAACAAAAAGTAAAACTTCATTGGGCAAAGAAAATGATTAACTGAAAATTATTTATAGTTAATTTAAAATATATAACATTTTCCATTATGATATTTCATTTTGCTGTAGAAAGTATAAAACTTTTATCTTTTAAAAAGGGTTCAATTATCCTTATCTTACTCAATGTTAAAAGTGAATTTATTATTTTTTATAGATTTCTTAATTTTATTAAAATCTAAAAGTAGCTCGAAATATTGTAAAGTACACTCATGTCCATAAATTAAGGATAATGAAGTTCAAGCACAGAATGAGACAGAAGCAAAACAAATTTGACTTATTTGTAAAGTCTATTTATTAAACAAAAGGTAAAGAGCAAAAAAGATGCTATATGTTTGACATAATTAATCAAAATTGCGATTTTTACTCCTGGAGCAAATTTTAAAAAAGAACCTATTTACAAAAAAACAGTATAACATGGTTAGTATGATGGTTAAGGGAATATTACACCACTCATCAAGCAATGCCCTCCGAAGTTCCAGTTGACAGGTGGGAGGGGGTTGACGGGCTGCAATTCGTCGGCCAAGCATATCCCACACATACTCTATTGGACTCAAGTCCGGTGAGTATGCTGGCCAATCCATACGGGTGATATCCTCCAATTGATGGCATTCGTCTACAATGTTTGCACGGTGAGGACGGGCGTTGTCATCCATAAACAGAAATTCAGCACCCATGGCGCCCCTAAACAAACGTACATGTTGTTCCAGAATAACATCCCGATAGATGTGGCCTGTCATAGTTACACTCTGTACATGCAGGTCAGTTCTGGAACCAAGAATAATTCCTCCCCAAACGAGCCATCCTGCACCACCGTAACGGTGTCGTTCAATGATGTTCTCTTGGTGGTAACGGGTACCTGGCGCTCTCCATATGAAAGTCAGGCGAGAATCAGACTGCAAACTAAACCTGGACTCGTCGGAAAACATCACACAACACCACTGTTGCGGTGTACACAATGCATGCTCTCTACTCCAGGATAATCGCAGGCGACAGTGAGTTGCGGTAAGTGGAACACATCTGACAGGCCTACGAGCATATAGATTGTGCCCTAAGCGTCTGTACACGGTCTGCCTTGAAACTGTCGTACCGGTAGCTGAAGAGAGCTGACGAGACAGGTCTGATGCTGTGTTCCGTCTGCTTCTTTTGGCAGTAACTGCTAAATACTGGTCCTCATTCGGCGTTGTAACTGGAGGGCGACCTGTGCTGTAACATCTACTCACATTACCATCATCTTGGAATCGTTGCCAAAGCCTGGAGATGACACTCTGGGCGATTCCAAGTTCCTCGGATACTTCCAGCTGGGTACGTCCACATTTCAGTCGTCCGATAATTGTACCACGTAAAAAATCATCCAAATGCTTCCTTTGTGCCATAACTATGCGGTTATTGCACTGAAAGGCTTTTAAAGCGCTTGTGAACAATTTTAATTCTTTGCCTCCATTCCTTATATTCCCCTCTCTTACACTCTCGTCATTGTGACGTACTATCCGCGCCATCTGGTGGTTTCCTGTAATTTGCGTATTCTTCTTCAAGATGTGTGTGATACTTCTACAGGTGAAATTTTTATTTTAGAGTTCAATTTCTGTGTGATTTTGAATTATCCTTAATTTATGGACATGAGTGTGTTTGAGTATACTTCTTTTTAATTAATAGATTTTCTTTTGCTGGGTTTATTTTATATTGAATATTCTTAATTTTTAATGGTTGCATACATTGTATATTCATTTAGCATTTTTTGAATCTGTAAAAATATAATACAGCAAAAACTCATAAACAGAACAGTGTTAGTAAGGTTTCATTAATCCCAAGAAAGTCTTAGTCAATATAAAATAAAAACATGCTTCTTTACTGGAAAACCTTTTTCTTATTGCACGTTTTTAAAGTTGCATTAATTAATATAATTATTTATGCTCTTTTTTTCTAAGGAAGTTTGTATTTTACTGGTTTCAAGAATCACATATATTAAGTATTCGGCCATATTTTTTTTTTAACTTCACTGAGTAAAAAAGATAAAATTGAAAATAGCCTAAAATAGGCGGCTTGAAAATAGGCTATCTTCATTCCATTTCCAATTCCGTAAAAGCCATCTATTGTTTAAAAATATCCATTACCGTGCTCGGTGGTAGTAAGGATCCACAGTGTCTTGCCGAAACAAAATATAGCTAACGGGGAAGTGTTCAAGGTTGATAGATTCCCCTTTCAAGGACGAGTTGACTCTTACGTTTGACTTTGTACTTTACACGTTTTTTTCGCCCGTTAATCTTTGGAACCGAAAATGGGAGAGGGAGAATGAGAAAAGGGAGTGTGCGGTGTAGAGCGGAGATGACAGTACGGAGGATACAGACCCTTGAATGAATTGGATTTTATGATGATTTTGATTGGATTTTATATAATTTTTTTTCGTGTGTTATGTATTGCAGTCGTATAGTGGTATCTTAACAAATTTTAATAAAAATGACAGGTAAACGTATCCTAAATTATTTAAGAAAATAATTCAGTTCTACTCTGAAATAAAACGGAATCAAGACCACACACATATCTCGTCTTAACATGTATTGTGATATTCTCAATTATGACATTTAAAAAAAAGGACAAAATAAAGTAGCTTTTAAATCTTCTCTTTCAAATGTTATAAATTATATATATTATACGTTTTTTAAATACATACATATTTTAACAAAAACACATGTTAAATTTTATGGTTTTGAAACACAATCTCACTCATCTTTAGTCAATGATATTCCCTTGCTATCCGAAAAGGGTTTTTCTTTCTCGCTAAAAAAATAAATAACGACTTGTCTCGAATAGAATTATGTTTTCCAAACATTTATTATAATAATAACAAGTGCAAAGTTTCTGCTGAATACAGAGTACGTAACATTTTCCTTCAAAAAAAGTTATGAATAATATATATATAGAGAGAATATAGGTCATATAAATATAACATCAGATAAAATGTAATATATGTTTATCATTCATGTCTATTTTATATTCGAAACACATAACAACAAATTCAAATGCATCATATTATTACTACTTATAACATGAATATTTTGTATACAGTCTGTACAATTCAAAAACTGGATAAAACACCATTGCGACACATTGTGAAATATATTCAAATTTTTTATTTTCTTTTATACAAATTCATCCAGCAAAAAAATTCAAATGCCGTTTTATTGCACTTTATAATAAATCTCAAATAAATAAAACCTTTTGAAACAGCGTGAATATTTTGTAGAAGAAAATATTCGACGAGGAATAGAATTTTTTTAAAACATTACATTTTTTATAATGATTTCATTATTCTCTCTTTAAGTAAATGAATATTTAAGTACATTTTTATGTTACTCAATATAATTCCAGTAAAGTTTATTGTTGATTTTGCATGTAAGATTAGTATTGTAAGAAAGTAAAAGATAAAATAATTTGAACATTAATATCATGTCAGAAATTTGAAATATTTAAAGAAAATGAAACTTAAACTAACATTAATAACTACATGTTTGAATACCCAACTGTTAACTTTTATCTGAGATGAGTGGATATTATAGAAACAACCATGTAGAATATAAGCGTTGACCAAAATGAACAACGAGTGAATAATACATATTATAAACAATATGCTATCATAATGTTGAATGAATATCAAAATTTTGAATTTAATTTCTCAGTCTCAGTGAAGTTTACCATTTTTTTCCCCTTTCCTCCTTGGGCTGGACGTATTGATAATCTTTTTATTTATAAAACATATTCTCGTTTATTTTTATTATTGTTTCCTCAGACTTGAATTCTTTCACAAATTTCTCGTTCAATATTATTATTCTTTCATCAGACTGGAATTCCTTCACAAATAATTATCGTTCATTATTTTTATTGTATCTTCAGACTGGAATTACTTCACAAATTATTCCCGTACGTTATTAGTATTGTCTCATCAGGTTATAATTGCTTCACATTATTATTATTGTTTCATAAGACTGAAATTGCTTCACAAAATATTCTCGTTCATTATTATTATTGTTTCATCACAATAGAATTGCTTCACAAATTATTCTCGTTCATTATTATTATTGATTCATCACACTGAAATTGCTTCACAAATTATTCTCGTTCATTATTATTATTATTATTATTATTATTAATGCCGAAAAGTAATTTTATTAGAGGCAAATATGTGAACCCAGGGGTGGGGATGGGGGCTTGAGACCCACAAGTTCGCAGGTGCAAATAATTGATGCAAGCGTTCAAACTTATGGCCACTTCCCATATTGGCCACGTTGTTTTTTGTTAAATATTAAGCATTTCAGTGAATCAGTGTTTTAATTGTCAGTTTCAATTTTATTATTGATCATGGATTTCTTAATTGAGCCGGCGATTTTTCTGGTTTAGTTTTTATTCAATATTCCTCAAAATATTGAAATTGACATAAACGATATAATTGATAAGCAAGCCAAAGATTGAATTTCAATTTACAACAAGTGGACTGAAAGGTTCGTGGGCTGACACATATATGGCGCTACTAGTATTAAATCCATATGATATTTAGTTAGGTCTAACATTCAAAAGGCACGTGTATCAGTTTGACAGCTGTTGCACTACTAGTATGTGAGTTATAGCATTTTTAGTGTTCATCACGTGCAGTCCACTGTCGATTTAACTCCGGTGTAAAATTACGGAGCTATGTTTCATCCATTGTCACATATCGACGCACAAATTAGGGTTTATTACGTTTGAACAGCTACAAACACTGCTTAGAATCATCAATTCGTTGATATTTTTGGTCGATTGTGAGCTCGCGCGGCACCCACTTTAAACAGAGCTTTCGCATATCCAAATATTCATTCACGATATGTCCAACACTTTCCTTTGATGTCTTTAGGGTCTCAGCTATCTCAATCAACTTCACTTTACGGTTATCAGAAATTATTTTGTGGACTTTTTTGATGCTTTCGTCGGTAACAGCCTCTTTGGGGCGTCCACTGCGTGCATCGTCCTCGGTGCTCGTTTCGACTCGTTTAAATTTAGCAAACCATATCTCTACGGTTGATTTTCCTGGTGCAAAGTCCGAATAATGTTTATCAAGCCAATCCATTGCTTCAATAGTATTTTTTTTCGCCAAAAAGCAATGCTTTAATTACCACACGAAATTCCTTTTTATCCATTTTTTCATTAGTTCATAAGTTGCTTCACTAAAAATGCTATAACTTACATACTAATAGTGCAACAGCTGTCAAATTGATACACGTGTCTTTTGAAGGTTAAATCAAACTAAAAATCATATGGATTTAATACTAGTAGCGCCATCTATTAGTAGCCTACGAACATGTCAGCCCAACTGTTAATTAGTGTAATTAATTTTTTATGTATTTATTTATTTATTTTCAATATTCTGAATATTAATGACCTTTTTTTATGTATTCCAACCAAATAAATGTAACGTAAAAATTATTAATAAAATAAGTAATACATGGAATTTCGACTTCACATACTCATAGTTTACTATGAACTATTGAGCTTTCATAAACGATTAAGCTTCATTTTGTTGACCCCCCCCTTTCCCCCAAGACACAATTCTGGTGGGAGCTGGGATATACCTGTATTAGCCCTTTATACCGTCACATCCTAGCTTATGCACAAAGTTTGAAATATTGGTTTCCATGGCAACCACCACTCCATCATGTTCAAAGTTTTGCGAAGTGGAGTTAAAATGCGAAATGTGATGAGTTTAATGCTGGTCTTGATAAGAGAGCTTTTCTCAATCCTATCTCTCGATTTCAGGTTCACGGAATTGAGAGGCAAATTTATATGAGGAATTGACAGAATATTGAATTTTTCAAGATCATGAGTGATGGTTTTTGCGAGAAAACACGTACAGTGTTATCGATTTAGGTGATAAAGTTCCTTAATAATGTAAATTTTTTTATGTATATTTTTAATAATGCAGAAAATCGCTTCACTAAAAAAACAATTTCTCTAAACTAATAACAGCATTTCGATCTTTATTGTGAATTAATATTTCCTATGAATACAATTGAAAAAAAAAAAAGAAGCAATTATTTTTTTTTTCAATCGTATCCAATTTTTAATGCAGCAAAGTTGACTTAAAAAATGTATATATATATATATATATATATATATATATATATATATAATTTAAATAAAAATGTTTGTCTGTATTTTCTTACTGGGAAAATAATGGGAATTTTTCAAGCAAGTCTGTCTGTGTGCTTTGTATTACAAAGGAAGTAAGGCGAATTTCAACCAATCCACCCTGTGGGTTTTTTATGATCCCAATTATCTAATTAGCGCTCCTCTATCCAATTACTCTTTGGGAATAAAAATGTGTGTCACAATGGATGGCCCCCGCTTTAAAAAGTATTAAAAGTCAAGATTATTAATTATTTAACTATCTTAAATTGGATCTTTACATCAGGAATTGTTTCCATGTGCTGGACTTCCAACATAGGGAAAAGGAGGCCATCTATGGGACTAATGAAAACCAGTGACTATCTTGAGGTGGTCTCCTGGATGCAGAATCGAGCGAATGAGACGAATTGAAATGAGGTATAAAAACAAAATGTGAGATGGAAGAGGAAACACACGGAGAATGATATAAAGTGCCAGTGAGATGGTAAATAAAGCTTTTTTCTCGTTTTGGTAATAGCCTCTCGTCGTCAATTGACAGAAGAGTCAGGTCAACCAATCCCAACCGCCCCTCCCCCTGAAGTGTATTCACTCCAAAAAATTCAATGTCCGGTAGATGGCAGAACATTATGTCTGAAAGGCATCACCATTAAGCTGAGTTTTTTAAAAAGACAATATTTTTATGGGTTAGACCATTGAGTAAGACCATATTTTATGATTACAATATATTTTATTTTATTATTATATATATTAGAGTTAGGCCATATTTTTATGGATTATTGCTATACAAAACATAATGCAAAAATTTGTGCTTGTTTAAAAAATATATTTTTTCCCCAGTAAAAAAAATGTCATACGAAAGAAACAAATTTAAATTGTTATCTAGAGTTTGCTATTGCTGCAATTGAATTGTCTAGTAAATTGTATCTTGTGTACTTAAGAATCTTGTGAGATATGTGATAAGAACATATCCATAACATAAAGAACACACGAATAAGAACGTACATACAAGTACTTGTGTGTAATTAATCTCTATAATTTATCAATCGAGAATTTATTTGCTTGATGCCGATGGCCATTTGATGTTTAAATTGATTATTTGTTAATTAAATTAATTGTCTTAATCCTAGTGGGGCTCCCCTTTTTTATTTGATAATGTTAATATATTTTCTCCGCAACTGATATTATAATATGTAAACTGGTCTTTTAAATGTATATATTTTTTATTTTTACCTTATTACGTTCTTTATTTTATGGATGTGTATAATCGAATCTGTCTTGCAATATATATATGTTGTGGTGTTTAATTAGTGGGGTATTTTTTGGGGTTATTTCTAATCACAATTCACTTGTACTAATTTAATTAACTTTTAATGTGACTAGTTTGGTGGCATATACGAGCAGCGAGTTACCTTTTGGCAAATGATGATTTTAGACTAAAGGTTTAATGGTTGATATTAATTTAGATGTATAATGGAGAGTTTGGTTAATAGTGTATGTTATTATTATAGTTAATTTAATCTTGATTCATCAACACTACACTTGTAATTAATTTGAGTTGATATTTTTTTTTAAATAATGAATAAAAAGAAATTAAACAGTAAATGATTTCAATGATTAGCAAAAAGACTAATTTATCATATAATCCTATCAATACACCTCAATGAAATACGTGCACTACTTTTGCGTGTTATCAACATGATTGCCTTGCATGATCACTCACTCTCTAACCATTTTATCTTTTGCCTTCTGGAAGAACACTTAGGGGGAACAACACCTTCGAAGTGCACTAACCGTTTTATCTATTGTTTTTGAAAGATTGCGCTGCCAAGCAAAGAGCAATAATAACCAGTCAGATCGCCCTCTCACCTACAGGGCCCTGACGGCATGACTACCCACAAGAGCATCTTAGCCGCTTCGAGGATGCTAACTCGCCATCCTGCCCACTTTGCTCCGACTCTAAAGGCTTATTCCCACCGAGGCGTCAGGCGTTGAAGCATGAAGTGTTGAACAATCACTAGTCTTACTGCTTTCGGCTGAAACCGGTTGAAATCCACCGCTTCGAGTTGACCAACTTTAAACTCTCAAATGCTTGATCGTCATGCGACTTGGATTGAGCCAATAGTAGATCTGCCATCTAGTAGAAGTAACTGGAACTTCACCCGGCGTAAAGAAATTTCTAAAGCTTCGGTGTGAACGGGTCGAAAGAACTTTCTTCCCTGCCGCGTGACGCGTCGCCGCCTCACGCCTCGGTGGGAACGAGCCTTAACGGCACTGCAGACCACCTCCCATCTTGCAGTGCACTTGACGATATCGACCACGACAGAAGCTACGAGGAGATGGCAAATCTTCACTGGACGGCCACGGACGGTGTTTGGCTGAAGTGAAAAAGTTTTTGAAAGCATTCTACGGGAGAACTGTTTCGTGTTTGGGTGCCGTATGGGAGAATAAAGTAATCCGACTAATGATCCAAATCCTTATACAAACTGTCACAATCGCCATCGAGTCTCACATTTCTAAAAACAAAACATACAACATATTCTACCAGAGGAGTTGAATCCTTGAGTTACCATTGGATTACAGATTCAAGAAAGGGAAAAGTGGTAACATATAATAATATACTTGCATATGTATTATGCCAAACGAAAGCATGAATGGAAAAAAAATTAAAACTTTATCATCAATCAAATACTCTCGAATTCAAATTTGCTTCATACTATGCACCAGGTCATTGATTTCTTTGAAGGTCTCGCCATTTTTTATGCCTTAAAATGAATGAGAAGCGTTGAGATATTAAAAGAATATTATTACATGCAAACGTGTCACTATCAATTGCCTTGCCTTTCAATTTTAGTTGGTGGAAGATTCTTATTTGGGTCAAATTTTCGATTGTTAGTGAAGGAACAAACTTCTTTATGGCCTTGAAAATTAGTAGTGACGTTGGTTGTTAATGATGGATGAGTTCCTCTAATCGTTTTTGGTCTCCGTTTCTTCTCAAAAAAGTGCAGTGTAGCTGAAGCGGAAATTTTTGAAGAATTTTTTTTTTTTTTAAGTTATGAAGAGTTCAAATGATTCAAGCGAAAACTTCTTATTGAGTTAGTCTTTTTTAAAAGAGAATATTTTTTTATATATCCCTAATTTTTCCAACGGAATAATCTCATGATTTAAATTTTCTTAGAATAGAGCTATAATCCTTTGCAACCTTTTTTCATGAAAACACCTTTTACATAAAAAAATATAAATATAAATGTTGAAGTTAAAGGATGGATTAGTAAAAATTACCGTTTTATCTACCTATCTACTATTTAAATTAAACTTATAAAGGATGAATTAATAACTTTACGAATAAATTATTAAAAAAAAATAATAATTACAAATGTATCTTTGATTAGACGAAATACTAATATTTAACATATTAAAAAATAGTAATAATGATAAATAAATTTCTAAAAAAATATTATAAATAGGTAATAATAAATAAATAAAGTTCAAAAAATTACATTTGTTTACATACAATAGTTTCTTATTGTTAACAATATAATTGCATACAATAGTTTCCTAATAAATTAAATTTCAAAAAACTTTCATTTGGTTGCATATAATAGTTTCCTTATAAATTAAATTTCAAAAAACTTTCATTTGGTTGCATATAATAGTTTCCTTATAAATTAAATTTCAAAAAAATTACATTTGTTTGCATACAATAGTTTCCTAATAAATTAAACTTCAAAAAACTTTCATTTGGTTGCATATAATAGTTTCCTAATAAATTAAATTTCAAAAAACTTTCATTTGGTTGCATATAATAGTTTCCTTATAAATTAAATTTCAAAAAAATTACATTTGTTTGCATACAATAGTTTCCTAATAAATTAAATTTAAAAAAACTTTCATTTGGTTGCATATAATAGTTTCCTAATAAATTAAATTTCAAAAAAAATACATTTGGCTGCATATAATAGTTTCCTAATAAATTAAATTTCAAAAAAATTACATTTGGTTGCATATAATAGTTTCCTAATAAATTAAATTTCAAAAAACTTTCATTTGGTTGCATATAATAGTTTCCTAATAAATTAAATTTCAAAAAACTTACATTTGGTTGCATACAATAGTTTCCTAATAAATTAAATTTCAAAAAACTTACATTTGGTTGCATATAATAGTTTCCTAATAAATTAAATTTCAAAAAAATTGCATTTGTTTCCCTACAATAGTTTCCGAATAAATTAAATTTCAAAAACGTTACATTTGTTTGCATACAATAGTTTCCTAATAAATTAAATTTCAAAAAAATTACATTTGTTTGCCTACAATAGTTTCCTAATAAATTAAATTTCAAAAACGTTACATTTGTTTGCATACAATAGTTTCCTAATAAATTAAATTTCAAAAAAATTACATTTGTTTGCCTACAATAGTTTCCTAATAAATTAAATTTCAAAAAAAATTACATTTGTTTGCCTACAATAGTTTCCTAATAAATTAAATTTCAAAAAAATTACATTTGTTTGCCTACAATAGTTTCCTAATAAATTAAATTTCAAAAAAATTACATTTGTTTGCATACAATAAGAAACTATTGTATGCAAACAAATGCAATTATTTAAAATTTATTTATAATTATTACCTTTTTATGATACTTTTTTAGAAATATATTTATTATTAAAATTTAATTAAAATATTTATTATTATTACAATTTACAATAATAATAAATAAAATTAATAAAATTATAAATTAAATAATAATTATTAAACTTATTTATTATTATTATTATTATTCCATTTGTTTGCATACAATAGTTTCCTATATTTTGAATGCAATTTTTTGAAATTTATTTGTTATTATTGCATTCTTATGACTAGATATCACTTAATATTTATAACAAAATTCGTTTGATTTTAAAAATATAATTATTTTAGAAATCTACTGTGTTTTTTAAAAATAATCATAGTACATAGTTTTGATTGTTAAAAATAGTTCAATAACATTATGTATAAAAATTGTATGCGCAAAATGTTTTTGATACTCATAACTTCAGTTAAACTTAAAATAAATTTTCTGAAAGAGATTCTTATATTTCTTTCAGAGTTATTAGCATTTTTTGTTTATTAGATTTATCATATTACGTTACATATTTGTTTTTTTTAATTCTATTAACCATAGGCACGATAACATTTTCCTAAATAATGTTTACACAATGTCTGATTTATTTTTTTCAAAACAAACTTTGAAGATAAATACGTTATTCCATTTCTAATTAATTGTAGAAGCTAGGACACGACAACTGGATTAATAGTTAATATAATTCCGTGCATATAATTTGATTTTCTTAATTAAACGGAATGAAAAAATGCATTGTTCATACAATGTGTATCACAAAAACTTATCATTACGATAACGTTATTAAATATTTCATTCGAGTGCTCACATTTCTGCATGATTCTTTTTTTTTTCCCTATGTTTAGCATTGAAATTCATATTAAGGTAAGTTTCGTTCAACAACGTAATCCTCAAAATAACCTAAATTAGAAAATGTTTTATTTTTTCGTTAATAAATCATGTATTAAATGAAAATCTTGACATTTGCTTTAATAATGCATGTCTGTTTTTCATAAAAACACTTCAAACCGAAAAAAAAGGTGAATAGTTGTTAATTTATTTTTGGTGAATTTTTCGATAGGGCAATATATGCAGGACGAGTAAAAAATAATAATTTAAATAATTCATGAAAATTGTTCCAAATAACATATAATATTAAGATATATAATAATGATTAGCATCAGATTTAACAGCAGAACAGAAGAATTGTTTACTTGTAATTGGTACTAATCAGATATAAATAACGCAAAGCTGCTTTGAAAGAAAAAAATAATACTTAGTGTAGATTTTTTAAGTAGGTTTTCTTTTAATATCGTGTAGTTTAAAATTTAATTATAAAAATTAAAATTATCTTATAAAATTAAAATTTTTCTTAAATGACATTTCTCCCCTATCGCGACGCTCTTAGCAATCGCCCACTTAGCAATTTTTCACGCGATTCATTTCAAAAATATTTATTCGATCGATATCATATTAAGTCTTTATTTGTCATATAAATTACTGGCATGCCATTAATTAGCAAAATATGCATACGGCTATCTTGTAAAAAATATATTACAATAAAAAATAGAAATCTACATTACTATACTTCTTTATAAATTTATCTTATTTACACATGGAATAGTTTCATTTTTTGTACTATGAATTCTATTAGGAAAAATAAACTCCAGTCAACTTAATATACTCAGTTAATCATTTAAATTGTAGTACCTACAAAGAATATAAAAATAATGTCATGTTTATTTTGAAATTAATATAAAAATTAAATACGAAAAATTTAGTAAGTCTTTTTAAAATCATTTCTTTGTAGTAATATTGTAAATTATAAATAATATGTTGAATCAAATGAACATAAAACTGCAAATAACAGTTAAACATGCAAAAAAATTTAATTCATCTTTTATAATATATACTTGGATTGCTATTGATTTTCAATAATGATTATACATTGAATTAGATTCGTAATTGAATTTCATTTAAATTCTCCTTTATTAAATTGTCAATTAAATTTCAAGGAAGAATATTTTTTTTTAATATTTGGCTATAATCAAATCTGCACAAAAATGTATTGGAAATTTAAACATAATCTGATTGCTTTTATCAGAAATCATGTTCTCCAAACACGGTAAATCCCTAACATGGGGATAAAGGACGATTTTTCTAGCCAATATCCAAGAAGTACTTACAAAGAGACTCGCATCAAGGAGGTGGTAGGTCGGCTTGAGTTCCCCTCTCAAGTTCATAAGGGAAATGGGTGCAATTAAATGTTCGTAATCGAAGTATTATAAGAAATTTTGAGTATTTAGTTGTAGAAAATGCATTCTTTTACTTAATTTTACAATATTAATTAAGAATAGTAAACTTTCATCATGATTTTTCCTGAACGAATGATTTATGACGAAATTCCATTGTTGATTTTTTTTTATTAACTAATTGATATTGCCCAATCAGAAAAAAAGGAACATGATTAACAACCCTACAATTGATCAAAGTTTAAGCTTACTATTGGTAAAATTTAAGTTATTTAAAGATGAATTAAATGTGTGCATTCTGTATAGAAAGAGGTAAGACATAATAAGCAAACTTTTATGATTTTTTACAACTTAACTATCTATTCACTGGTATTTCAATACTCGTATTACAACCCGAACTGGATAGTTATTTCTTAAAAATCAGATTTTGTGAAATCAGAAAATCTTAAAAATCAAAGTTTGTCCAATATTCTTATTAAAATTTTAGACAAATTTTGCAGATTTTTTTTTTTTTTTTTTTTTTGAAACTCTTAATTTTCATACATTTCCTTTGTAAAATGCATATTTTACATGTATCAACCATTTAAATTTGCAATTTTTTTTATTCTGGTGATAAGTAAATTATATTTTATAAGAATTTAATAAGCAAATATATTAAATAAACTACACATGACAATTTTAAAATACGTTAGTATATGTGATAAAACAAAAATAAAAACGTAAAAGTAACGTATTTCGGCAATTACTTAACTATTACTCAAATAGTTGATAAGATAGATCTAATTAGCTGAATATTACAGCTGATTAGATTTTTATGCAATTATTTATTGAAACATAACTGAATAAATGTTTTTAGCATATCAAGAAGTTATGTTAAAGAAATAAAATTAATTCGTGTTTACATTTATATCATAATTATGCTAAATGTTTTCTCAAATATATTAACATAAATTGCAAAATGCTGTAATCATATTTAAAAATGTGGTAATTTTTGTTATAAGATTAATGCTAAAACATGATAAATATTTTGAAACATATTTAAATATTTGAATGAGGTATTTTTATTCATTAGGAAGATTTTACCTAAACTTCTAAAAAACATTCAAAATGCCAATGTAAATGCCCTGATAATAATTTGTTTCCATACTTTATAACATTATATTTTATTACTTAAAGTTACTAAAATTAATAATTTATTTCTATATAAATGCATAATAAAATAGTTAATTTGCTAAACTAGTATTTTTTATTATATAAAAAGATATAAATTACAGAAATATATTTAGAAAGAAAGAAAAATATAAAAACTGAATATAATAAAAACAACCCACCATGTTCTAATAACATGTTAACATTTAGTAAATAATCTGAATAGATAGCATACAAAGTGATTAATGATTTCATGCAAAAAATGAGCATATTTAATGAAATATGTGCATATATAGAGAGTGTAAAATATCATTAAATTTTAGTTAAAATCATGGTATTTTCTTTTAGTTGCTAAAGACCATACCGATAATTACTTGTTATAATTAATGTCTGACGAAATATTTATTTTGATTTTATATACATTTATTTTCATTTTATATTAATATCTAAGGAAATACTTTAATTTAGTGAGCTAAATTTTTCAATTGAATTAATGAAATATGTACATTTTTTATATTAAATTCCTTTAATATCCAATTTTTTATAATTATATAAACATTAAAAATGAAAATATTTCTAGTGCTTAATAGATATAAATTTTTTTTTATAAGTTAAGAATACGGATAAAATTTATAATTTAGGTTTTTTAACGAAATATTTAATTGGATTTTATATGTATATATATTTACTTTTCAGTTTATATTAATATTTAAAGAAATACTTTTATTTCCTGAGCTAAATTTCTCAATTAAATCAGTGAAATATGTAAATTATTTAAGTTAAATTCCTTTAAAATTCAATTTTTTAATAATTATATGATATTAGCAAGAAAATACTTCTAGCGCTTAATAGATATAAATAAAAATATTTTTTTGTATAAAATTATAAAAGGAGATAAAATTTATAATTTATAATTTAGGTTTTTAACAAATTTTACTTGTAATTTTATTTTCTTGCGTATAATTAACTTTTATTGATTTTTAAGATTCGTTATATCTGAATTATAAAATTATTTATTTATAACCATCACTTTTACAGGCGATTATATACAGAAATATTTAAAATAAATTTGTAAATTTCTGTGCTTTTATTATTTTGTAGCGTGATTTTTTTTTTGTTATTTTGTGTGCGTGTGTGTTGAAAGTGCTATACAAATTAAAACAAACACATCGCAGTTTTTTTTTAAGAGGATGAATATATTTATAAATGAAAATATAGATTTGGGTATTATATGCCTCAATAAACTTATTTTTAAATACCGAAAGCAATTATCTCCCTAATGACTTACAAGATTATTTTTAAGTACACCAATAGGCTTAAACTAAAATACATGGTAAATTATTCTAAACGTAAAGTGTATTCATGTTCTTTATTCTTAGAATTTCAAATTTTTGTTTTTATTTCCTAATAATAATTATAAATAGAAAAAAATATTTTTACTTTTTGTCAAAGCATTTCTAAATTAGTTTAATGGTCCTCTGCTTTCTACGTCAAGCATACTACTTCAAATGCATTAAAAATGCATATTTTTAAGCTTATTCCTCAAAGGGTGCACAGTTTTGATTTTTAAATATTTTTTAACGACGTATTTTAAAAATACGACTAAATATTCTATTTAACTATCTTAATTTGGTTACAAAGATAAATGTTTTATATACATTAAAAAGCATGTGTTATTTAAACTTGGAATTTATTATATATATTTAAATAAAAAAGTGAATTCATTTAGCGAATTTAAGCAAAGGCTTTTGAAAGTGTATTTTTCTTAAATTAAAAAAATTATTTTAAAGAATAAAAAGAATATTTTGAATATACATAAGAAAGTATCTTAAGTATTATTATTTATGTTGATATTTAATAATGTTGCATTTTAATTTTTACTTTTGAAAACATAAAATATATTTTTGGAAACATCAATAAATTTGAAATAAATATTTAGACAACTACAGTTTTATACAAATATTTTAATAAATAATGATAAATAATTATTTATTTTTTTTTAATTTGCTATTTTTACAATACTTACATCTAATACAATCTAGTAGAGAAAACATATTCACGTAGTTTATTCTTTAATCTATACACAATACAGCCTCATGAGATTCAGATTACTCACGGTATGAATATTATGCAAAAAATTCTCATAGAATAAATTTATTAAAATCAATTAATTAATTATTAAAGTAATAAGAGAAACGGGCGTAATTAAAAATCGTTAATGGTTGAATATTAGTAATTAGAAATTCTATTCAATATTATAAAAAAAATAATGCGATATTCTATTCAATTATTATAAAAAAATAATGCGTAGAATAGAATTAATTTAGTGTAGAATGTGTATAATAGAATTAATTAGAATGCATTATTAATTATGGAAATTACGATACTAAAAAATACAACTCATTAATTTAAAAATTTTGCATTAAAAGAGAAAATTAAATAATTAATTTAAACTACACGCATATCGTAAGTTATTTTTACTTAAAAATTTGTACAAATGCATAACATAATGATTAAGTTTTATAGCAAACGAATGTCATTTTGCTAGCTAGCTAGCCAACAGTTAAATAAACTATTTGAACTTTATTAGAAGTGTGTTCTGTTGTAATCCTAGAAAATACATTTAAAGGAATATTATATTATAAAACATAAAACTTGTATGAGGAATTATTATATTTGATGCAGGGCATTAGTCTTGATATTTACAGGATATTTCTAATCATAAATCCCACCAGTAATTAATTGACTTTCCAAGCACAATTTAATGAAGATAGGTCTGAAAACAATCCTGAAGTACAAGTTAGCCGTGATATGCATGTGGTCTTGATTCAATGTTGTTCATGGATACAACTAAATTATTTCTCAAAATAAAAACGCGACATTTAGCTGCCATATTTATTAAAATTACAAAGGCAGCACCGCAAAACTGTAATATATAACACAGAAATCAAAGTTATCTATAACAAGTATTTACAAAATCATTTTAAAAGCCAGTTCGTTTAAGGGTCTTTTTATTCCCTCTATATTTCCTAGGACTCTTCTCACGACTGTTAGCACACCCCCTTTCTCTTCCTCACTCTCTCATCATCTGTTCCAAAGTCTAACGAAAAAAATGTGCCAAGTCGAAAGTCAAACGAAAGGGTCAACCCATCCTTGAATGGAATGTGCAAAGTTCAAAGTCTAATGTAATGGTTAACCGTCCTTGAAAGCAGGATCTATCAACCTTAAACACTTCCCGGTTGTTTCGGGAAGACATGGTGGATCGTTCCTCCTGGCTAGTTAACAATATAAATGGCGTTTATCAACATAAATTTGGAATTGCAGAATACTCATCACGATTCTTCTGCAGAAGTGTCAAACACGTTTACTTAGTAAGTTCACTTCCAGTACTTCAATTTAATACATATTTTAACTGTAATGAAAATAGTTTTCTCAAATCCATGTTACCAAATCTACTATAATTTTGCCAAGCTGTTTAAATATTCGTAATGCAGAGTTGTTTATATAGCTTGATAGAATTAAGTTTGATTTAATTCGACAGAAAATATCATATTGTCTTATAATTAACTTGGTCTGAAATAGAGGATATGTAGGAATATAAATACTTGATTACGATAGTGTTATGAATGAGAGAGGTAATAAGTTAGCCTTAACGAGAATTAATATAGAATAAAGAGAATCCATCAGCAAAGATCACAATAGTAGCTCAAGATCTCAAACAGCGAAAAAGATAAATTGATTGGATAGAACACATTACGTATAATTTCCAGAGTGAATAGATATCATTTATGGTGATATCCAGTAAGTAGTTCGAAACAATAAGATATCGTTTTGTTTGTCAGACTTTTTAACTTTGCTTCTGACTATATTTTATGTAGTTTCGTAGTGCGTAGAGATGCGCTAACAACGATCAACAACTAATGCATTTATTTCTCGCAACTCATAAGTAGAAAAGTTATTACTCAGATATAGCATCAAGATAATGTTGAGACCCAAGCATCAAACATCATCAGACTGCAGAAACCATTAGGTATAGGATCGGGAGGGAACTGAACAATATATATTTTTATATCATGAATTAATAAGTCTCTGAACTATCATAATTGATAGTCTCTGAGCTATCACAAGTCTCCTACCATCACTGCGTAGAGTTCCTACGAAATTTGTAACATTTAGGTGAGGATAAGGTTTCTGGAAAGGAACCTATAATAAATTTACCAATTCTTGCCATGTTAATTTGGTTGTATTATTTGAAAATTTAAATATTTCACCTAAAATGTGCATTAAAAATCATCGTATAATGAATATTAAAACAATATTTTGCTGATGATCTAAAAGTGATTGCTGTTTATAGTAATTTCAAAAAGTTAAAATTCTGTAGAGGGATTTAAATCTTAAGAAAAAACAAAAATCTTTTAAATTAATAAAAATAAATTTTTGTTAAAAACTTTATATAAATTTAAGTAAAATATATTATTTAATTTTATAGGTTTTGTTTTCCACTTTATTAACAAATAAAAAAAATTTAATAAATTATTTTATTTGTAAAATGTTTTCGGTTTTAATAATGTATTAATAATGATAATATTTGAGACAGAAACTGCTATAATATTATTTGATAATATAATATATACGGTAACATGCGGACTATAGAATCCATTTATATCTTGCAAGCTTATAAATGGAATATTATTACTCAACTGTAATTAAATTAAAGATCCAAGCATTAAACATCGTCAGACTACTGAAGTCTTCAAGTATATCATACTAAGTAAATTAAACAATATATCTTTCTATAACATTAATTTATAAGTGTCTAATTTCTAGCCAATCATAAATTACCTCACAGCATTACATTGATTTCCAATGAAACCTACAACATTTGTGCAATAATAAGGTACCTGGAAAGGCACATCACAAATTTAACCAATAATAACTTGTGTATTTAAAACTGTAAAAAATATACAAGTATTACTCACATTATTAGCTAAATAATCTTTGTGGTTAATTATTTATATTCATCGCAACGAAGTTATGAATAAGGGTTAATTTATACATAATTTTGAATGCCCTTAATATAATGACATTATTCTGGAAAAGTACAATGTATAGTACACAAATGAAATGTGCAATACAAGGTGTAGGGAAATGTGGTTGCATATGGGTGCTATGAAATTAGTTATTGCTTCATTTTGAAATTGCTAAAACTTAATTTATATTTTCAATTCCTACCATTAGCTCACATTCTCCCTATATATATCTTGTTCAAATTTTCAATTGTTAATAAAATACTTTTTATTCATCCACTCAAGTTCAAATAAATTTTTTTGAACTTGTAGTGGATGACACTTGATGTTAATACTGTTTTATTAAATATTAATTCATTAATTAAATTTAATTAATTAATTTTAGTTTTTTTTTAGATTTAAGTTGCATTTATCTAATAATAGATGGCGCCAGATGTAAGAGGAAAATGTCAACTTTATTTGTAAAGGACTTTTCTGCAATACAGTGAAAAAAAAATAGGAATTGACTTTAAAAAAAAATTTTATATTTCTTTTTATATGTTTCTTTAATACTGTCATCAAATGTGAATTCAAAATCTTGAACCGCTAAATTTAATTTTCATGGAAACTAATTTAAAATAAGATATATTTATCTCATATTCAAATTTAATTTTTATAGTTTTTAGTAATATTTACAATAAAACAATTTTAATCAAATAAATAATTTTAAAAATAATTCATTAAATATTTATACTTCTTTACAAAATTATTACTGATAACGTATTTTTATTTCTTATATTGGTATAAATAGTTCTTTAAAGATCTTGCAAAATTAAAAAATATCCTTTGTTTTTTGCTTTTAACAAAACATCAATTAAAAAATTGTTTTATGTGTTCTTTATAGGTGATAAAATATTTATTACAGTAAAAAACCTTTATATTGCTTTTTTTCTGTCTCAATAAACAGTGAAAACAAATTTTTTTAAACAACTTTGGTAGACTAAAGTAAAACCAAATAAAATTTCAATTTTAAATTTGGAATTTGGTGATATTTAGAAGTCTTGGGATAAACATCTTTACAGGTATTTTGACATCAATGTCCATGTAAAAAACAATCTTGTAGATCAATGAAAAAGCCTGTTAGAATTTTTTTAATCTTTTGAAACGAGAAAATGTACTTTTTTCTGTACGAAAATTGATTCTAAACGTGATCTCTTACAAAAGTTTTTCATGTTTTTCTCATATGGCTTCTACTATCATTTTAGATAATTATATTTTAAAAATAGAAACTAGATTTAAGTTACTAATATAGAAAGTACTTCCCGATTAAAAAAATATATATATATAAATTTAAATTAAATAATTGATTAGGAATCTATTATTTAATTTAAAATTTACATATATAATTTACAGACTTAAATTTTTGTGCTATATTTATATTTAGAAAATACATTTTATATTTTAGAAACACCACTTTTAATAGATGTATTTCTCATAACATTTCATTGAATTTCTATGGTAATATTTCTAAAATACTGCATGTGATCAAAATTTTTATCAAAATAAACAAATATCAATTAAATAACCTTTGCTGTTAATTATTTATATTTATGGTAACAAAAGTATTTAAAAATTGATATATTCAATACAAAATTTTAAATGTCCTTACTTTAATAATACAATTACGGAATGTATTTTTAAACGAACTTAAGAGAAAAGCGCATAAAAGATTGTTTTAAATAAAATACTGTAAACAGGTAATAATTCTTTCAGGTAAAATAAAAATAAATAAATAAATAACAAAAATAAATAAATATAAAATAAAAGTATTTAATTTACGAAAAGTACGTCTAACGGTTTGTTGTCTTCATCTATTGGAATAATTACTTAGTAAATTTAGAAATCTGGCATCTTGTCTGATGGACATTAAAAACTTATTTTACAGATAAATAAAAATAATTGCTATTAAGCATAATTTTGAAATTCTGAATTTTACTAAAAAGATTTGAATCATTTCATAAAATAAATATTTTAAAATAATAATGAAAATTTTAAAATAGCTGTATATAAAAGTTTATATGAATTTAAGTAAATAGGGATTGTCATGATGTTCAAAGTTTAGTAAAGTTAATTTGATTTTTTACATATAAAATATATGAGAATTGCTTTGGGGTGTGTGACTTCCTTGACTAATTTCAATTCTCTTCTTAATACATTTAGTTTAATTTTTTAATTAATTATTTTTTTTTATCTTTCATTAATCAATTTTTGTAATAATTAAATGTAAAATTGTTTTAAAAGACAATCTGTTGAAAGCTAAGAGGATTTTATTTCAAAGGGAAAATGAGATTTTTGACGAACAGAAATTCGTTTGGAATTCCCAATTATTTATTTTTTTAAGACTGCTGTTATGCGTTTTGTTCATATATTAAATTCTAAATTTATGGGTAACCTGTACATAGGCCCATCTTATTACCGATTTTTTCTTATCTTATTTTTATATTACGTTAACAAATAAAAATTAATATTTTTTTTGTTTGTAAAATGTTTTTCGTTCTTAATAATGTATGAATGATGATAATATTAATTCCAATCATGTTCCAAGTAGTTTGTGAAATTGCTTGGTAGATAAGTAACTATATTTATCCTTACATCCTAAAATACAATTTATACTATAAAAAGTATTTACAGGCCTAATTACTTCAATCTGTTTAATTATTTCTGGCCTAGTAGCTACGAAGATCAAAATCAAGTGTTTTAGGCTTCAGTTAATTAAAAATAGTGCAGAATACATAGCATCAAAACTGAGAAGTTATTTATTTTTATTTTTCTCTTACTAAAGATTGCAATCATAATTCGACAGAACAAAGATGCACTAATTTCTCGACTCGTTCTGATTAACATTACTTTTTTCTGGTTCATTAATATATGTGTTTTTTGCTTTTAGTTGATTTGCAGTTTAATGTACATTAAAGCAATATTTTTGCAGATGATAAAAAGTTCTTGTTATTGAGAGAAAGTTTGAAATTCTAAATTTTACTAAAAAGATTTGAATCACTACAAAAATAAATATTTTAAAATAATAATAAAATTTTTAAATAGCTATATATAAAACTTTACATGAATTTAAGTAAATATACTATTCATTTGATTTTTTACATATAAAATATATGGATATTGTCTTGAGAAGGGAGGTCCATGGATTCCTTGACCACAATTATTTTTAAATATATTTAATTTATTTTCTTAATTAATGATTTTTAATTTAATACATTCTTTTAATTAAATTAATTAATTCTTTTAAAAATTAAATAACGTAAAATTGTTCTAAAATATCGTCTGGTGAAAGCAAAGACAATATTATTTCTAAGTGAAAATGAGATTTTTCAAGAAAAGAAAATTGTTTGCAATTCTATAATTTTCCATTTTTTAAGATTTCTGTTATGCGGTTTGTTTTTATAAATTAATAGTTTTTTTCTTGTTTGTAAAATATTTTTGTTCTTAATAATGAATGAATGAATGATGATAATATTTATTCCGATCCTTTTTCAATTAGTTTGTGAATTTGATTAGCAGATAAGTAGCTATATTTATTGCAGCATCCTAAATATATCGTTTATACTATAAAAACTATTTACAGGCTTAATTACTTCAATATGTTTAATTATTTCTGGCCTACTAGCTATGCAGATCAAAATCAAGTCTTTTAGGCTTCAGTTAATTAAATATAGTGCAGAATACATGGCATCAAAGCTGAGAAGTTATTTATTTTTTATTTTTCTCTTACTAAAGATTGCAATCATAATTAGATAGAACAAAGATGTACTAATTTCTCGACTCACTCTGATTAACATTACTTGCTTTCTGGTTCATTAATATATGTGTTTTTTGCTTGTTGGTGATTTGCAGATGCAACTTCTTAATATAATTGGTGGTGCTTTCAAAACAAAGAGTAATATTTGAGGAAAATTGTGTGGTGTAAAAAATTGCTACAATAAACTTTGTAATACAGATAAATTTAATCAGGTTTGTTCAGAACTTATCACAATTGCAGAAAATATTTTTCCATTATAAAGGAGAGATTATTTCATTTTTATATACACCCACTTACAGAATTTCTGAAATAATGAAGAATATTATTTAGGAAAATACTTTGATATATAATGTTTCGTGATAAAATTCAGCCGTTTTTATGTTTATACTTTATTTGTATAGTGGTATATTGATTAATTTAGAGATAATTTAGTTTTTTTTATTGTTTAATAAACAAATTATTAATTTTTAACTCAAAATAAGTTATAATAAATAGGACAAATAATATATTTAATAATTTAATAATATAATTTAAGTAATAATAAATAATATAAATACAAATAATTTATTTTTATATGACACAAGAGATAATTATACATATAAACGTAAAAAGTTTGTGTGAGAAATATTTCTTTGTTTTGTTACACGAACAAATCTTTCAGCAAAACTTCTATCATTAAAGATTTTAAATCTCTAACTTACAAGATTCATTTACATGACAAACACATTATTGCATAAAAATTAACTAAATTTATATTTATTATGTAAATAAAAATATAGCAAGCATGCATGAAAAGATTATAAATAAGATTAAATTCTGCACATATTATTATTCCTATTGTAGTAAAGAATATTTATTTAAACGTAAATGCATTTTTTAATCAAAATCATTTTCTAAGATGCTTTCAGCGTTTCTTATTATATGAAAAAATGTTAAATACAATATTGTTTTTAATAAAAATATCTGAAAAGTATCTGGTAAGCCTAAAATTCCTAAAATAAATATTATATTATTGTAATTGTACCTAATACCGAATAATTTTAGTTTAGTGTAAAATTAAAAATATGTTAAATAAATATAGTTCTTATTTTAAAATTTTAAATAACTATCTACAATCCATGACCATTACGTGCATACTGTGGAAATTCTTTCAGTAGAAATAAAACAATTTAAAAAATAAATGTAATCTCTGGGCCGATATGCATGTTACCCATAAAATTTAGAATTTAATGTTAGAAAAAAAAGTATAGCAGAAATCTTAAAAAATATAAGACTATAGAATTCCGAACAATTCTCTTTTCTATAAGAATCTCATTTACATTTTGAAATGAAATTGTCTTTGCTTTCACTAGACGGTATTTTAGAAAAACATTACTTTACGTTATTTTCTTAAATATTTAATTAACTCCAGAATTTTTTTTTTTAAAATTAACACATAAGAAATGTTTGAACTGTTCAACGACTTGGAAAAAATTGATCAAGGAAAACAATATCCATAATTTTATGACTAAAAAAATACACAAATTCATTTTATAAAACCACCATCTAAATTTTTTTCGTGACAAAAATTATGTGAAAAATAAATAATCTTCTAAACGTAATGAAAAAAACAACAATTGTGTCCAGTGGAAGGAAATTTGACTTTCCCAAATTCGGACAAAATTCCATATCAGTGTGGTCTGAAGGCCTGAAATGATATTTAGATAAGTACTAAAAGATTTTACAGCAGACCAAATGAATAATTAACTGATAATGATCAAGATTTTCATATCTCTTGAAATAAAAATTACGAAATGAAGATTACAAAATTTTGGATAAGTATCGCATCTTTTGTTTTCGCCATGAATATCTTCTTTCCTGTTCTACTATCTTAAATTCTTAAATATAATCGCTTACCATGAATGTTTGTGTAATTGTGGCATCAAAAGCGTTTTTTAAGCTGTAAAATGTTTTATTAGTTTTCTACCATTGGCACAAAAGCCGATCTTGAATGATATATGACAAATAATGTAACAGTTGTGAAGAAGCTCAATATTAAACGAAACCTTTCGTTTTTTCCGAGTCAAAAATTACTTTGACAAATAATACTAAATTACTGAAAAAACGCTTATATTAAAACTACGAACTATTATTTGAATGCAAATTGTGCTTGATTAAAACGAGTGAAGAAAAAAAATTATTAATAATATAATTATCTTGTGTTTCATATTCAGTAAAATTATTTTTTAAATCATTATGGAAGACAGCAGGTAGATGAAAAATACCTTTTATATTTTAGAAACACCACGTTTAATACATGTATTTCTCATAGCATTTCATTGAATTTCTATGGTAATATTTATAAAATACTGCAAGTGATCAAGATGTTTATCAAAATAAAAAAATATTAATTAAATAACCTTTGCTGTTAATTATTTATATTTATGGTAACGAACGTATATAAAAATTGATAAATTCAATACAGAATTTTGAATGTCCTTACTTTAATAATAGAATTAAGGAAAGTATTTTTAAACGAATTTAAGAGAAAAGCGCATAAAAGATTGTTTTAAATAAAATACTGTAAACAGAAAATAATTCTTTCAGGTAAAATAAAAATAAATAAATAAATATAAAATAAAAGTATTTAATTTACGAAAAGTACGTCTAACGGTTTGTTGTCTTGATCTATTGGAATGATTACTTAGTAAATTTAGAAATCTGGCATCTTGTCTGATGGACATTAAAAAATTCTTTTACAGATGAATAAAAATAATTGCTATTAAGCATAATATTGAAATTCTGAATTTTACTAAAAAGATTTGAATCATTTCATAAAATAAATATTGTATAATAATAATGAAAATTTTTAAATAGCTGTATATAAAACTTTATATGAATTTAAGTAAATAGGGATTGTCATGAAGTTCAAAGTTTAGTAAAGTTAATTTGATTTTTTACATATAAAATATATGGGATTGCTTTGGGGAGTGGGGTGTGTGTGACTTCCTTGACTAATTTCAATTTTTTTTTAATACATTTACTTTAATTTTTGAATTAATTAATTTTTTTTATATTTAATTAATCAATTCTTTTAATAATTAAATGTAAAATTGTTTTAAAAGAACGGTGAAAGAAAAGAGGATTTTAATTCAAAGGGAAAATGAGATTTTTCACGAACAGAAATTTGTTTGGAATTTTACAATTATTTATTCTTTTAAGACTGCTGTTATGCGTTTTGTTCATACATTAAATTCTAAATTTATGGGTAACCTGTACATAGGCCCATCTTATTACCATTTTTTCTTATATTATTTTTATATTACGTTAACAAATAAAAATTAATAATTTTTTTTTTTTTGTAAAATGTTTTTGTTCTTAATAATGCACGAATGCTTATATTAATTCCAATCCTCTTTCAATTAGTTTGTGAAATTGCTTGGTAGATAAGTAACTATATTTATCTCTACACCCTAAAATACAATTTATACTATAAAAAGTAGTTACAGGCCTAATTACTTCAATCTGTTTAGTTATTTCTGGCCTAGTAGCTATGCAGATCAAAATCAAGTCTTTTAGGCTTCAGTTAATTAAATATAGTGCAGAATACATGGCATCAAAACTGAGAAGTTGTTTATTTTTATTTTTCTCTTACCAAAGATTGCAATCATAATTAGATAGAACAAAGATCCACTAATTTCTCGACTCGCTCTGATTAACATTACTTGCTTTTTGATTCGTTAATATATGTGCTTTTTGCTTTTAGTTGATTTGCAGTTTAATGAACATTAAAGCAATATTTTTGCAGATGAGAAAAAGTTATTGTTATTGAGTGTACTTTTGAAATTGTGAATTTTACTAAAACAATTTGAGTCCCTACAAAAAATAAATATTTTAAAATAATAATTTTTTTTTTACTTAAATTCATATAACGTTTAATCTAGGGCTATGTAAATATACTTTTGTTTGTAAAATTTTTTGTTCTTAATAATGCAAGAATTATGATAATATTTATTACAATCCTCTTTCAATTAGTTTGTGAATTTGCTTGACAAATAAGTAACTATATTTATCTCTGCCTCCTAAAATACCATTTATTCTATAAAAACTATTTACAGGCCTAATTACTTCAATCTGTTTAATTATATCTGGCCTAGTAGCTATGAAGATCAAAATCAAGTCTTTTAGGCTTCAGTTAATTAAATATAGTGCAGAATACATGGCATCAAAACTGAGAAGTTATTTATTTTTATTTTTCTCTAACCAAAGATTGCAATGTTTTTGTTCTTAATAATGCACGAATGCTTATATTAATTCCAATCCTCTTTCAATTAGTTTGTGAAATTGCTTGGTAGATAAGTAACTATATTTATCTCTACATCCTAAAATACAATTTATACTATAAAAAGTAGTTACAGGCCTAATTACTTCAATCTGTTTAATTATTACTAACTATGGCTAGTAGCTTCTATGAAGATCTGAGAAAAATTTTCCTCAAGTTGCAATCATTTTAGAACAAAGGCTTCAGATTAACATTACTTTCTTTTTGATTTAATTAAATATAGTTGATTTGCAGAATACATGGCAGATGATAAAAAGTTAAAGTGTACTTTTGAGAATTTTACTAAAACAAAGTTATTTATTTTTTATTTTTTTTTTTTTTCTCGTTAAATTGCCTTTTGTTTGTAAAAGATTGCAATCATAATTAGATAGAACAAAGATCCACTAATTTCTTGACTCGCTCTGATTAACATTACTTTCTTTCTGCTTCATTAATATATGTGTTTTTGTTTTTTGCAAGTATATTAATTCCAATCCTCTTTTGTAAGTGTAACTATATTTATCTCTACATGCAACATATGCATTACTTCAATCTGTTTAATTTCAATATAACTGGAGGCTTCAGTTAATTAAATATTTTTTGCCAAAAAACAAATAGATATTTGACTCGCTCTGGCTTCAAATATATGTGGAGTGTGCATATGAAATATAACTGGAGGAGTTTTTAAAACAATAAATGTTATACAGATAAATTTAATCATGCTTGTTCAGAATTTATCACAACTGTAGAAAATATTTTTTTTCATTATAAAGGAGAGAGAGTATTTCATTTTTGTAAACACCCACCTACAGAATTTCTGAAATAATAATGATTTTTATTTAAGAAAGATATTTTTTATATGTAATGTTTCATGATAAAACTAAGCTATTTTTATGTTTATACTTTACTTGTATAGTGGCATATTGATTAATTCAGAGATAATTTAGTTTTTGATTTTTATTGATCAATAAATAAATTTATTTATTAACATAATTCATAATAAATATTTCATAATATGTTTAATAGTTAAATAATATAATTTAAGTAATAATAAATAATATAAATATAAACAATTTATTTTTATATGATATTTTACATATAAGGAAAAAAATCCACAAAAAGTTTTATTTCATGTGATAAATATTTCTTCCTTTTGTGACATGAGCAAGTCTTCAGCAAAACTTCTATCATTAAAGATTTGAAATCTCAACCCTACAAGACGCATTTACATAACAAACACATTACTGTCTAATATTAACTACATTTTATATTTATTAATCAAATAACAAAATAGTATGAAGCGTGCATGAAAAATTAGAAATAAATTAAATTTTGCATTAAATATTATTATTCCTATTGTACTAAGGAATGATTATTTAAACTTAAATGCATCTTTTTAATTAAAATCATTTTCTATGTAAGTGGTGTTTATTATTATATGGAAAAATTGTTCCACATATTATTGTTTTTAATAAAAATATCTGAAAGGTAAGCCTAAAAATCCTAAAATAATTATGATGTTATTGTAATTGTAACTTATACAAATAATTTTAATTTAGAGTAAAATTAAAAATATAGTTTTTATTTTTAAAAATATTGTATTTAACTATCTATAATTCATGATCATAGCTTGCACTTTGTAGACATTCTTTTAATAGAAATAAAAAATAAAAATAAATAAATAAAATCTGCTGGATCTAATATTTTATGGGTAACCTGTATATCAGGTTACCCATTAATAACCATCAGGTTAATCAGGCTGCTCATACTTTCCAGTTCTACTATCTTAAATATAATCGGATAGCATAACTGTTTATGTAATTGTGTTGTTGTTGTTGTTTCTTATCCCACTTGGCTGGCCAAGCCCACGAGCCCATACGTGCTCATGATTGAAGGGGAAGGAAGCAGCTTCTGTTGTGAGGGAGCACCCGTAGGTAGAAGTCTGACTTTTGCTCCGTGACGCTCTTACACTCATAGGAGACCGGGACCTACGGCTTAAAGTGGATTCCGAACCACTACAAACATCCATGGCACCGCCGGGATTCGAACCCGAAACCTGTGGTACCGAGCGCCAGAGCGCTAGACACTCGGCCATTCAGGTCCCAAATTTGCCAACGGCACGCGGTGTTCCCAGGTGGTCACCCACCCAAGTACTGACCGCACCCAATGATGCTTGACTTCAGTGATCTAACGAGAACCGGTATATTCAGCATGGTATGGCCGTTGGCGGTTTATGTAATTGTGGCATCAAAAACGTTTCTTAAGCTGCAAAATGTGTTGTTAATTTTCTACCGTTGGTATAAAAATAATCTTCAATGATATACGTTAAATAAGGTAACAGTTGCGAAGAAATTCAATATTATATGAAATCTTCATATTTTACGAGCAAAAAATTACTCCGCCAAAATATACTAAATTACTTAAAATAAGCTTATATTAAAATTACAAAAAAATTATTTGAATGCAAATTATGCTTGATTAAAAAGCGTGAAGAGAAAAAATTAAAAATCATTAATAATAAGATAATTATCTTATATTTAATGTTCTGTAAAAATAATTTTTAAATCATTATAGAAGATAGCAGGCAGATGAAAAAAAATTGTATTTGCCTGTTATCTTCTATAATGATTTAAAAATTATTTTTGCAGAACATTAAAGGCAACATAATATCTTCTATAATGATTTAAAAATTATTAATTAAAATTAAAATTAAGATTAAAATTATCTAAAATAAAAAAAAAAAATTGCCTTTTTCAAAATAATCTACTTTTAAGCTTTCGTTACTATCCATTTCAGTTTCTTTCAATATTCATGCACGAGAGTAAAAATATCACATAAGTAAAATTATCACTTAAATGATAAGTTTAGAAATAGACATTTACGCAATAAAACATGTTAACTTAACGTTTTGAAAAAGGACATGGCGTTTACCTACAAAAAAAAATGAACCCTTGATAAATTTTTATTTTAAGAAAAATGGAATGGAAATTATAAGCGCAGGGCTCAATTAGCATAATTATGAATAATTACTATTTTCTTGGCTATAAAATTCAGGCCTGAAGTAAAACTGATTTTTCATCGCATTTCGATGCTTTTTTTTAATTTGAAAACTTTAAAACTATGAATATTTTTCCAAAATGCAGTTACTCAAGAGTGGCCATTTAGATTGATTTTTATGAAAGTCCAAGATTAAACAGAATATTTCTAAACATATATTTGGGTTATGATAGGAAGTGAAAATATTCCTTTTTTGAAAACTATCGTTCAATCCATTCAAATTTGATCTTTATATTTTACAATTGATATAAATTGTTAATTATATTTTAATATGAACGTTAAAAATAATTGAAATTTTTTTGTTTGTTTAACTTTTCAATATTATAATTAAATAATAACAAAATATACTAAATTAAAAAGCTTATGTGTAAAAAAAATATATGCTATATATATTGCCCAAAATTGCATGTATGCAAAAAAACGACAAATTTAAATATTTACTGTAAATTCATTAATTAAATTTATTATAAGGGATAATTGAATTTAACCACTTTTAGAAACTGTTCCGAATATAAAAAATACATTGCTAATCAAATATTAGAAATTCGTTATTATTAAATTTTGCTTAGTTAAAATATTGATAAATTATGCTTAATTATGGAAATTATGGAAATGGTAAAAAAGTAAGCGGAACAATATTTTATCTTGATAAAAAACAAAAGACAAATTAAAAAGGCTCATGTTATTCTTGCTACTTCCACACATAAAAAATAATAAAGAATAGTAGAGAAATTAACACTAATAATTTAGTTTTATTTCCGCAAAATTTCACATTAATTTCTTTAGCTTGAAAAGAAAAATTTTGGGAAATACACATTGAATATTTCTTTGAGTTAATAACTACATTATATTTTATTAATTTTTCGTTAATAGATCTCATGTGGCTTGTTATTTCATATTTTTGAAAGTATTTTGCATTGCTCTTTTTTGAACCTACTATTAAAAAATTGCACAAATTGCCTTACATACGTTAGGCTCTGTGGTAACTTGCTCCGCTGGTGAGATTTAGGGCTGACGTTCAATGCACTAGTGGGATTGTTGTAAACACTGTTTCCAAAAACGAGGAGGCTCGAGGGCGTTTGTGATATTCAGCCTCTTGATAGTTAGTTGGACTACTACTACAACTACCCCACACCACACCACAACCTTGTGCCTAGAGCTGAGTGGCCCCTTTACAGTTTGGGAATGATGTGGATGAGAAGCTGTCTGATTAGGCTCTGTGACGCTCTACGGTCATCTAAGACCGAGGCCTACGGTTTAAAGTGGATTCGAACCCCTACAAATATCCATGGCACTGACGGGATTCGAACCCGATATCTATAGTATCGAGAGCCAGAGCGCTAGCCCCTCTGCCATCTGTCCTCTCATTATTTTTACTACCTGGTGAAAGGTTTCCGGGTTTTCTCCCATACTAAACGCAAATACGGGATAGTTTCCTCTTAAAAGTCCTTCCGGAAGCCACTGCCCTCTTTCTTCAGTGTCACGAAGCCAAGTCATATTTCTATCTATGGGTGCTCATCACAACAGAAGTTGCCCCCTTCTTCCCTCTATCCGTAAGTAACTTACTCATGATATGTCAATCCCGAGCTGCCGGATACTGAGGATTAGTTACAACTACAACATCATATGTTGAAATTCCGTATGTGGAAGAAACTGACAATATTTTAATATGTAGTTCTTTAGCTTTGTATTCACAGAATCATTTATGTAGTAAAAAAAAAAAAAATATCCCATATGAAATGTAAATTACATTTATGTGAATAGTCTATAATTTAATTGCATTACAAAATTTTAAGAAAGAGGGAGTTGACATTTTTAGGATTATTGGTTCCTATTAAAACTGAAATAAAAATAAATGATATCAATTAATATTTCTTGAAGATTTTTAATTGCTGTTTGCTAAAATAATAATAAATAAAATATGCAAGACATTTTGAGCTGTATAAGAATCTAAAATTACATAGAAGAATAAATTCTTAGTTATTATCAGCGTTACATTAGCTCCAAACTATGTATTCGAATAATCACAACGTAATCTTATCTTACGCTGAAATTAGCCTAACATAATTTATAGGAGGTCTTATGGTAATGACTTTATAAATCAAACCACTTATGTGCTAAGAATGCAAATGAGTAACATTTTTGTAAATATTTTCTTAAATTTCGTTTTTTTGGGGGCTAAATTACTCATATCGGCCATTGAAAATATTAGTGAAACTCTGAAACAGCAATTCAGAAATAATGGTTTCGAAAGTTTATGTGGAAATTTCTTGAACAGTAACACTTAATAATTTTAAGTAGTTTTCTTTGTGAAACATAATTTCTTTTCGTTTCAGAAGTATCTCTAATTAATAATTGTGATACTTTACGAAAGCTTAAGTTATAATATGAGAGAGTAATTTAATCTAATTTGATTTTATAACTTTTACAAATTAGTGAATCGTTTATTATATTGTAATAAAAATAACACCGTCCTAGCTCAATGACCTAGCGATTTAGGCTAGTTCTAAGAATGAAACAAAAATTGACAACACTAAACATAATATGCTTAAAAAGGCTAAAAATATAAGAAATATTAAAAAATATATATATATTTGATTGCATTCGCTAAACCTATTACATTCTGGAAGAAAGAATTACTGTAGCAATTTTTCTACGAGAAGAGATAAACATTTCTGTTCCCAAGAGAGCGAAATATTTATTCTTTAACAAGTGCATAATATCAACCTATCACTCTATCGTGGACATTTATATTACAAGCAATTAGTGTTTTGTACTAATGAGAATAACCTGGAATTCAAATCTGACAGCAGATAATCAATGTCATGGATAATGATAAGCTATGAAATTAGCGATTGTATGTTCGACCTTCTCAGGTCGAAACAATCACAGATGAGATATAGACTACGTTATGAGTTGTTGCATCGTGATTGTTGATAGACCATGGGCTGAGTAAGTGTCCATTCCATGAGAAGTGAGGAAAGTCGACCCTTCCCCCCTCTTAATAGATTTTCTTAAAGGGAGGCCTGAGCAAGCTTGATATTCAGGCTGCTTAAAAAGCGAGCTCCTTGCGGTTCGTGTATCACGCCGTGAGATAACTAAGTCTGTCGCAAACTGGGTGCGTTAGATTCGTCGTAAAATCAAGAAATCTGATAATCTCTGATCTTGGAGTGAACTGCAATTGTGAATCAAATTATTATCTTTAATTTTACTTTTTTTTTGTAAAAAAATTTTGTAATAACCATCCAGAGTTCTGTATATATACACTGAAGTGACAAAAGTCATGGGATACCTCTTAATATCGTGTTAGCCCTCCTTTCGCCCGGTGAAGTGCAGCAACTCGACGTGGCATGGACTCAACAAGTCGTTGGAAGTCTTCTGCAGGAATATTGAGCCATGCTGTCTCGATAGACGTCCATAATTGTGAAAGCGTTGATGGTGCAGGATTTTGGGCACGAACAGACCTCTCGATGATGTCCCATAAACGCTCGATGGGATTCATGTCGGGCGATCTAGGGTGGCCAGATCATTCGTTGAATTGTCCAGAATGTTCTTCAAACCAATCGCGAACAGTTGTGGCCCGGTGACATGGCGCATTGTGATCCATAAAAATCCCATCGTTGTTTGGGTACATGAAGTCCATGAATGGCTGCAAGTGATCTCCAAGTAGCTGAACATAAGCATTTCTAGTCAATGTTCGGTCCAGTCGCACCAGAGGACCAAGTCCATGCCATGAAAAAACAGCCCACACCATTACGGAGCCACCACCAGCTTGAACAGTGCCTTGCTGACAGTTTGGGTCCATGGCTTCGTGGGGTCTGCGCCACACTCGAACCCTACCATCAGCTCTTACCAACTGAAATCGTGACTCATCGGACCAAGCCACGGTTTTCCATTCATCTAGGGACCAACCGATATGCTCACGTGCCCACTAGATTCGCTGCAAGCGATGTCGTTCTGTCAGTAAAGGCACTCGAGTCGGTCTTCTGCTGGAATAGCCCAAGAAAGTCAAATTTCTCCACACAGTTCTAACAGACAAGTCCCTTGTACCTCCCATGTTGATTTCTGCGGTTATTTGACGCAGTGTTGCTTGTCTGTTAGAATTTACGACTCTTTGCAGACGTCGCCGGTCTCGGTCGTTAAGTGCAGGCGGTCGACCACTGCGCTGTCCATGGTGGGATGTTATGCCTGAAATTTCATACGCTCGGCACACTCTTGACACAGTGGATCTGGGAATGTTGAATTCCCTAACGATTTCCGAAATGGCATGACCCATGCGTCTAGCTCCAACTAACATTCCGCGTTCAAAGTCTGTTAATTCCCGTCGTGCGGTCATGATCACGTCAAAACCTCTTCACATGAATAACATGAACAGAAATGAAAGCTCTGCGAAAGCACTGCGCATTTATACCTGTTCTACTCGATGCTACTGCCATCTGAAAATTTGCATATTGCTATCCCATGACTTTTGTCACTTCAGTGTATATACACTATGTGGAAGAAAGTGACGGGACACGACACTATAACGACATAAACCCATATTTATTAAAATTAATAGGAGGTAGGGCCTCCTTTGGCTGCGATCACAGCTGCAACCCTTCTGGGCATGCGTTCCACTAAATTAGCCATAGTGGCAAGAGGAATTTCCTTCCAAATGTTTAACAGGAAGTTCCATAGTTCAAGCTTGCTTTTGGGGAGTGGGGTGCAGGCCCTCAACCGACGGTCCAATTCTTCCCAGAGATGTTCAATTGGGTTAAGATCAGGGCTCTGCGCCGGCCACTCCATGCGTTTAACGTTGTTGTTCACATACCAATCAAGAGTCATCCTTGCAACATGGCATGCTGCGTTGTCGTCTTGATACCAGAAATCATCCATACCGTACGTTGCCCACAAGGTAGGAAGGACATGATTGTCGAGAATATCACATCTATCGGCATTCATCGCGCCATCAACCTTCACCAGTGGGCCAGCCCCATGCCAGGAGAAACAGGCCCATACCATCAATCCTCCTCCACCAAACTTTACAGTTGGGACGACACACTCGGGCAAAAGGCGTTCTCCTGGTAAACGCGTCCTTCGGAAAGGAAAAGGGTAAATCGGGACTCGTCACTCCGAAGGACGCGTTTCCAGTCATCCAGAGTCCAAGTACGGTGGTCTTTGGCCCATCGAAGGCGCGCTTTCTTGTTGGTTTTCGTAATCAAAGGCTTAAGGGCAGCCGAACGTCTAGTGTAACCTAATTTATGGGCCTCGATACGAAGAGTCTTGGTCGAAACGGCCCCACCTGTGGCTTGTCTAAACTCATTAGCGATGTTATCCATGGATGTTTGACGGTTAATTTGAATCTCCCTGCCGAGCACCCGACGGTTCCTGCTGGTGAGAACTGTAGGTCGTCCACTTCAGGGTGTGTTCTGACAGTGTCCCTCAGTCTTGTAGCGACACACAACACGTGCTGCAGTTGATTTTGAGCAGTTACGGAGACGGGATATCTCCCTAATTGATACCTTGGCAAGATGCAATCCAACCAACACACCTTTCTCGAACTCAGACAACTCTTCCCGTGGCGGCATCTTGACAAAAAACAACTCTAGTCGACTCCACAGAGTATTTATAGCATATGGCTGACACGGGATACCTATTATTGCTCATGTGTCAGCTGTATTGTCGACTTTTCTACTTTTCGAGGGGTGTCCCGTCACTTTCTTCCAGATAGTGTATATATATTCATAAGTATTCTCATGAACCTGAAATTTGTTCTCTTTTTGAAGCCATTATATGTCTAGTATAGGCCGAGACGTTACATTTACCCTTATTAGATCACAATAGGATTATCCGTTTTAATGAAAATTATACTAAGCTATTTTTATTCCAGAATTTATTGCCATATATTATCATGCATTATTATTTACGAAACAGTAAATATTTCATTACAAAATAAAAACACAAAATGCATATACATCAATCAAAATTCGAATAAAATTTAACAAATTTATTTTTTAAACATTATTTTCCTCTAGCGGATTTTTTAGCCCAAACAAAATGCGGATATATCGCTTGTTTACTTTTTAATACAATAACATTTTTACGATTTTGTACAGTGATAAGAAAATTATCACTGCTGCCAGTTTCAGAGTTAATCTCCTGTTACGTTTATCAGTTTTATAGAATTAATTCCACTTTTTAATTAAAACAAGCAATATAAAAAAAAATATAAAGTCAATTCATACTTTTTTTTCACTATATTGGAGAAAGTCCTTTATAAATAATTTGCATTCATTTTCCTTAGTTTATCTGGCGCCATCTATTGGTAGATATATGCTTAATCTAAATCTAAAAAAAAATTTAATTAATTAATTAAATTTAATTATTGAATTAATAGTTGAAAAAAAGTATTAACATCAAGTGTCATCCACTACAAGTTCAAAAAAATGTATTTGAACTTGAATGGATGAATAAAAAGTATTTTATTAACGATTGAAAATTTTAACAAGATATATATAGGGAGAATGTGAGCTAATAGAAGGAATTGAAAAAGCTATCATTCTTTTTAATGTGCCTTTTTCAAACAAAGAGCATTAATAGACAGATTTTATGTTTCTATAAATAAGGCATATTTTCTTTTGTTAATTGCAAAATCATTTCAAAATAAAAACCTTAGTTCAATGACAGAGGAAAATAAGCACATACTGAAAAATCCAATATTCTGATAAATAATTTGAATGAGTTGTATCTTTAAATGACTGAACAACACTTAATGAATGAGAAAAACGTAATTTAATTTTCGGTTCACTTCCTAGATATTGACTCTGGGACTGGGAAAGAATGGAATTATTGGATTTTGATAAAATTGTGCTCGATTTCCCAAGTTGAAGTATCAGTTTTTCGAACGAATTAAGCACTTCGTAATAGCCCAATTCTTTAATTTGTGTGTATGTAAATTATTGTTATTTCAAAATGAAACCGGTAATAATTTTAAATAATAATTCTCGATATGCAATTAAATGATATTTTTCAATAAAGCCATTATTTATTTTCATTATGGAGTGAAGTAAGCGCTATCGTTTATTAAATTCTGTTTTATCGATTTTGAAATGCTTTATTATGCTTCTATTATGGAAAAGTATGTTTTCCAAAAGTAAATTGGAAATCTTTTAATAACGCTTGAAAAGAAATAATTTTATAAACTTCATTATTTTATCCAAAGTTATTTTTTCACATATGTGTTAAGCTGGAATTTTTACTTTATTTGTATACGAAACAAAACAAATTCGTTATTTGCTTTGTGTTTCGCGAACATTTCTAAAATAATCGAACACATAAATAGATAGAAATCCAAATCTTTTAATAATGCTTGAAAGGAAATAATTTTATAAACTGCATTATTTTAACCAAAGTTATTTTTTCATATATATGTTAAGCGAGAATTTTTACTTTTTTTGTATACGAAACTAAACAAATTCTTTTTTTGAGTCGTGTTTTGTGTGCATTTTTAAAATAAACGAATTCATAAATAAACATAATTCCAAATCTTTTAATAAAGTGTGAAAGGAAATGATTTTATTAGGTTGGGGAAAAAGAAATCCATTATTTTTTCGATAGATGGCTGTAGTGATCGATATCACGTAAAGTATCAATTAAACAATTTCAGATTTATGCTCGTTAGAAAGGTGGCACTTCGTACTAAAATAATTCTTTTTCTGTTTTTTGTTTGGTGCATTCAGTTGGGAGTTACAGGGTGTTAAAAATGGAAGTGAACAAAGAGAAAATTCGGTACATTTTACAGTTTTTCTTTGACAAAGGCGAAAATGCAAGCCAGGCGGCAAAAATTGTGAATGGTGTTTATGGTTCCGATACTGTAACAGCCAATTATGTGCAATTTTGGTTTCGTAGATTCCGTTCAGGAATTTTTGATGTTAAAGATGCACCTCGCACAGGTAGGCCGGTCGTCGAAAATGTCGATAAAATCGGAGAAATGATCGAAGTTGAGCAGCATGTTAGCAGTCGTAACATCGCCCAGGAGCTAAAAATCGACCATAAAACAGTTTTAAATCATTTACACAAAGCTGGATTCAAAAAGAAGCTCGATGTTTGGGTGCCACACCAATTAACAGAAAAAACATGATGGATCGAATTTCCATCTGCGAAGCCTTGGCCAAACGGAATGAGATAGACCCATTTTTAAACGGATGGTGACTGAAGATGAGAAATGGATCACATACGATAACCCTGTGCGAAAACGATCGTGGTCAAAGAGCGGTGAAGCACCTCAAACGGTGGCCAAACCAGGACAAACGGCCAGGAAGGTTCTGTTATGCATTTGGTGGGACTGGAAGGGGATTATTTATTATGAGTTGCTTCCATATGGCCAAACGCTAAATTCTGATCTCTACTGTCAACAACTGGACCGTTTGAAGATAGCGATTGACCAGAAACGGCCAGAATTGGCCAACAGGAGAGGTGTCGTGTTCCACCAGGACAACGCTAGCCACACACATCTACAGTGACTCGCCAGAAACTTCGGGAGCTTGGTTGGGAAGTTTTAATGCATCCGCCATACAGTCCGGACTTGGCACCAAGCGATTATCATCTTTTTCTTGCATTGCAAAAATTTCTTTAATGATAAAAAATTGGCATCTAGGAGGATTGTGAAAATCGACTACTAGAGTTTTTTGCAAATAGAGACCAGGACTTCTATGAGAGAGGCATTATGAAGTTACCTTTAAAATGGCAACAAATCATACAACAAAACGGTGCATATTTGACCCAAATCGGACAATTCGAAGCATGTTAAATAAAGTCCTGAAGTTCATATAAAAATAATGGATTTCTTTTTCCCCAACCTAATATAAACTGCATTATTTTATTTTCAAAATTATTTTTTCACATATATGTTAAGGGGAATGTTTACTTTGTTTATATACAAAACAAAATAAATTCTTTTTTATTTGTTTAATGTTTCGTACACATTCCTAAAATATACAAACACAAATTTCGAAATAATCCGCAAAAGTAAGATGTGTTTATGTTAGTTATGACACATTTAAGTTCTATTTTTAGTGAAATTGTGTAACAATGACAATAAAATCGCATTTAAATAAGACATTTTCCTTTTTAGAGTATTTCTATGCAATTTATTGAATTATGATTATTATTTCTCTATTTTTTTAAAATTTGCTCATAGGTTTCTCTCATCTGTCAAAAATTAAATGCTTTTTGCCAATATTTAATACCAGTAGCAAAACAAACATTTTATTTTTTATACAGAAAAAAATATTTAAATAAACTAAAATTATGAATAGAATAAAAAAAATAATAATATTTTGCTGTTCACATTTTTTGTTACTAAGAATTTATTAACTCATGAAAAAAAAATTTTTGTTTACAATTCCTGAGAATATATTAGCAATATACTGAAATTCTGTACAAATAAAGATATTTCTAGATTTTGGTGATAATACAGAATATTCATCTGTTCTTAAAATTCTTTGATTTTATTCTAATAATAAATAATTACATTTTTTAACTTTATAATACAATTAAATTTTTATAATGCATATCACTTATAATGAAATTTCAATTCATTTGAAGTTTTTAATCGAAATACATAAATTAACTTAGTTAATCATATATAGCATGTCCAATACTCAACAATGGCTATCATTTATTCATTTATTAATAGCTAAATAATATAGGTCTAATTTGTAAGGATATTTTTACTGTCGATTTTATACATATATTTCGTGTTTAGACTTTATAGTTATAAAAAGTTTTACTTAATAATGGTAATATTATAGTTACTGTTATTATAATTATAATTATGTAATTACAATGTTAGTCATTATAATGTATATATAATAGTGGCCAATATTAATCGGTTATCATATAATCTATATATATATACAATTATACAATTTTATAACCACATAATGTTAGTCATTTAAGCAAATCGTCAACTTACGATAAATGCTAATTAAATTATGAATGAGAATTCGTGTAAAACTTTTATAACTATAAAGATTCTAATAAGAAATCTACCTCATAAATAGTTCATTATTTTAAATTGATTTCTAAGATAGTCATACCTTTTCGGCTTTGAAAATAAAGCACTGATTTGCATTATGTAGTTTTTTTGTAGATTGGACGATAGAGTTAAATGTTATCTGTTTTGAAAACGCAGAGTAGATGTTTTAAAACTTCAGACTCTTTTATTATATTTTCCACGTGTTACAGATCTTGTATATATCCCAAATATCGTGTTATCTTACTATACTATTAACGGAATCAAATACCGGTCTCAGATTTGTGATTAGTAGGTTTCTCAAACCTATGAATTTCCCGCAGTTACAATGAAGCAATAAACAATATCTACAGGAGCTCCTAATCAAGTCAGTTTTGTCAACACAATCAGTCAGAATCCAGTTAAATGGTTTACATATGCTCTGACATGTGGGATTAATAGTACAAAGCAGCGCCGTAGGAGGAATTCTGGCGATGGATTAGCTGTTTACCTTTCATGAATATGCAACGAAGGGTAATGCATTAACTTAAAAGCCAGGAAAACTTTCAAACAGGGTAAAGGTATCTCTCCCACACTTTACGAGGAAATTGAAGTTGGTTAGCCGAGTTTGGCCTTTATTCATTTACATTTAGGGTTGAGGGAAAAGTACAAAGTAAATGTTTAGATCACCCTAGAGCCTTTAAAAATATGCACCATAAAGGATTTAAGAATAGAATTTAATTGAATTAATATTTATATTAACAACAATTGATGAGAAATATTTGAATATAAATAGGATAACCATTGTGTCAACAATTTACTAAAACCACTTTTCAACTTTCATTAAAACTATTGAAGCAAGAGAAACAACTTGCTTCAATTAGCATATTTAAAAGAATCTCTTATATTATATTTATAAGATATTCAAATAATTCTAATAACTGCAGAGCTAAACGTATCAAATTTGTGTTCGTACAAAAAACTCAAAACGTAATGGCATGTATTATGGTTAATTAAAATTGTATAAGACAATTATATTAATTTTTTCGAAACATGTACTATTCTATAAGTGTCATGTAAATATTTAAATTAAATAATTTTATAAAAGAGGGATTTAGAAGTAGTCCAGTTTCGGCCAATTTGATGTCAAAATTTTACCAGCAATACTATTTTACCGCATATCACGGCATAGGTAAGAATTAAAATATAAAGTAATTATAATTAAATAAATCATTAAAATATATATTGAATTATTAAAACATAATATTGCAAGTCACAGATATGAATATAATTTAATAAAGAATGCATACTGAATCTAAAAATTACAAATCCATCTACAAGAATATTCAGAATATTTTTTCACTTGGGCAAAAAGTAAGATATTTTCCATACCAGCAATGTATTTGGTTAATTATTATTCAAAGTTCAAGATTTGTATAATATATTAAGAGTGCTTTAAAGAATTTCTATAATTAAATTTTATTTTATTACTCTTTTATAACTTAAAAATAGCCCATTTTGTGTTTTGAGTTTATTTTGTAAAATATATTCCTATAATTTACAAAATAAATTAATTAACATTAATTTAATTAAATTATTAAACATTAATTTAATTATTAAAATTTTCCTTTTGTACATAGTCCTTTCAGCCTAAACATTAGTTAAATTTTCCTGATTTGTAAATTAAATTCGAATTGGTTTTAATGTTTTTTTTGTAAAATTATTAGCAAATGATACTTATTACACATAATTGCAAATATGTTAAGCATAAAGATACATAATAGTTACTTTCTTTCATGTTTACATTCAATGTTATCCAATAATTGAATCGGAGTTTTGACTTCCTGTTCCATTTATGTATGCTTTAGTATTACATACAAGAGTAAATTAACAGGAATAGCGCCCTCGCATTTACTACTGCATGTTAAAATATTGGAAAACTTCCATCTGGAACTGTAGCTATTGAAGGGACATGTTAACCACTAGCAATTTGAGTTTTCTCTTTTCTGAAAACAGTGTACTAGCAGCGAAATCAGAAATTTGCATTAATGAAATTCAAACACGATTTCTCCTGCACACTAGTTGTACATTGTATCTTTAGGTTATGGCGAGGGTGAATAAATCGCCGAAATACGTTTAGACTTCAATTAATTCACTAAATATTCAATGAAGCCTGAAGCGGTTCTAATCGTTATCTTGCTGTATTTTTTAATTACTGGTACTAATCACATCTCTATATCTAGAGATGAGATATCCTTTTAATTTTCTAATGGCTTGGGTAAAGTTGTTCTACCACAATTAAAACCAGCATGCGAACCAAATGAAAATTTATATGTTTTTGCGAGGGATCAGAATAATAAATTTCTTGGCCAAAAACTCTATCATTGAGTTCGAATGTTTTTCTTCCGCCAAATATTGCTACTTAAGTTGTTGATTTAAAACTGAAAGCAAGAGACAAAACAAACCGAAAGTAGGCAAAGACAAGCCAGAGATCAGCTTTATAAATCCATTGGTCAAAAAGCTCTATCATTGAGTTCGAACATTTTTCCTCAACAGATACTGTCACTTAAAGTGTTGATTTAAAATTGTAAGAAAAAGACAAGGCAAATCAAAAGTAGACAAAGCTAAAGACAAGCCAATGATTAGCATTATAAACCCCTTGGTCAAAACGTTCTACCATTGAGTTCGAACATTATCCTCCCCAAATAATGTCATTTTAAGTGTTGATTTAAAAATGAAAACAAAGAGCAGAGTAAACTGAAAGTAGACAAAGACAAGGCTAGAGATCAGCATTATAAATCCTTTGGTTAAAAAGTTCTACCATTCCGTTTGAACATTTTTCCTCCGCAGATACTGTCACCTAAGGTGTTGATTTAAAATTGCAGCAACACCAAAGACAAAGAAAATCGAAGTAATTTTTTTGCGAGGGTACATAATGCTTCAAAGTTTCATAAGCCAACCTTGTAGAAACGGTTGTCACTTGAACGTTTATTCGCTCATAATGAAAAACTTATTTCAAAATGAATAAAAACTACCATAGTGACCCATGCATCTACCTGCCACAATAATTATTTTGCAGCAAGTAAAACTTTTGTTTTTCTACATCAATTCAATGCAGTATTTTCTTTTAATTCCCCTTTCTCGGTTTACCAAACAGCTTCCTTATTAACATTATATTTTAACGACCTTATCAAATTGTTATTCTTACCCCTCACATTCTTTTTTTCGATCTCGAGCTGAGAAAAAATTATTGGAACTCTGTCACTTGAATGTCAGACTCCAATCTTCGAACTTAGTCATTTGCAGAGATAATTAAGTTATTCTGCCATTTCGTCCAGGGAAACATTTCTGAATTTTCTTTGAGTTGATGCTCTTAAATACTATTCAATACCTTAAAATGACGCTTACAATTAATATAGAGTGGAAAGCATATCTGAGACTGTCTCATTAATTCATATCCTACAACCCATCTCAATGAAGAGGTAGGAGCTGTTCCCCATGTCCCCTGCCCTCAAGGCTGTTGTGAATTCCCAAGTGCTATTAATATAATACCTTTAGTCTTCTGTCGGTTGTAATAATAAGGGGAATGGCTGAAACGTGGACGATGTGGAGATCTCAAGAACAGAACTTCTGTCTTCCTCAAGGGCTCTTAGTAGGAAGGAATGATTAAAAGACAAATTAAAAGTGTTATTTAAGATGAAATGTTGAATATATAAGTTCTAAATCTAAACTATGTAAATGAAGGATGCAATGATTAATAAATCTATAAAATAAATCAAATAAATAATCTGCATTTTTGTAATATTTGATATGTGAGAATGGTTATAATTAGGTCTACATAATTTACAGTGATTCAATTATATGAATAGTCGGAGAAAACTATTTTGTAATTTAAAAGAAGGCGTTTTGAAAGATATATAGATGTCAATGATACCAATTTCGAAATTAAATATCAATTGAATATTTTTTATTTATTAATTTTTTGTAAGTAAGGAATTCAAATAACAAAACTCAATAAAATTTAATTGCAAAATACTTAAACATTAAGACGCTTCAATTTTATTTACCTACAAACACATTTAATTAACTAATTTTGAACTTCGCTTGAAAAATATACAACAAACAAAAATTAAAGCAAAATGTAAAATGCAAAAGCTAAGTTAATTTATACAACGTAAATTTAGTTTAAGAAATATTTTGAAATATGTAACTTAATAACTTATAGTAATTAGATGATTATATTTTTAATATCATTTAGATACATATATCGTAATAAATATTATGTAAAAGCGAACTTTAATTTATAAAATAAATTAAACTATTTATAGCACAACTAATTTTCAATTTTAATCTGAATTAATATCAATGGTTTTAGAATTTTAAATTTATTGATTTATAGATATACACGTTAAAGTTTAGTAAAATTTCAAGAATCATTACTTTTGCTTTCAGTAAAATTATATTATTAAATTTTAAATCATGCATCCCTAATTTTGTAATTTTTCTAAATTAATATAATGCGTTAGTGTTAATTAATGTATTCTGTGTTTGTTGATGTAGATATCTTATGTAAATGTAGCATGAAAATTACCTTTCTTATAATGCATGTAAATATAACTAGTTTAAAAATACTTAAAGATCCATTATAAAAATCATTTTTATTTAATATTGTATATTAAATGACTCAAACTTAATACAGAAAAGTAAATTTACTGATCGAAAATACAAATTTAGGATGTGTGTCTTCTCGAAGTAAGGATTATCACTCAATATATAGGCCGACTTAAAAAACACTCAAATATATAAACGTAATTATTACAAATTTTATTTTGATTTTTTATTACAGGATGTTTTTTTTTTTTATGTTATCAAAAGCAAAAAATTAAACATTATTTTGTCAATCGAAAACAATCATATATATATAGTGATTATAAAAAAATATATATATGTCGTATACATAAGTCCCTAACTATCATAGCATTCACAGAAATTGAACAACATTTTGGTTTTAAGGTATTTTCAGATATGCATAAGAATAATATGAAAAACATCTGTTAAACTCTATCAGTTACTGTAAAAATGAACAAATTTTGAACATTTCAAACTGCAAGACCTAAGTTTTTCATTGGAATGTGATCTCCGTAGTGAAAAGCCAAAAATAGCTGATGATGTTTCTAGTTCATTCCTTTTCAATTCTCCGTTGATTTTTATATAATATCTATATGTAACAATACATATAAAAACAACACGGAAGCTGCTACGAGTTGTAGTGGAAACCAAATGGATTTTATTGATAAAGAAAGTACACAAATCTATTTACTGCATTTTATTAACATTTTTAATAAATGAAAGAGATTGGCCAAGTTCGGTGAGGCAACAACAGAGCTAAAAGCTAGATGCACACGCTATGAAAGCTGTTAAGTATCTGCAGTTAAACAGGACAATAATATAAACAATTGTCTGGTAAACTTCTTGCATTGAAGGGAGTGAAAAGCCATAAAGTAGCGATAAATTATAGAAGTACAGCAGTTAGAAGTGGTGTTACTAGAAAATGCGAAACTAAAAATGAACTCCAAATCGCAAGAATCGCACGCATGGTCCAAAAGGTCCAAGAATCGCACATTTAAGTAAGTTTGTACAAATATTTATTAGGAATAGTCTTTTATTTATACATATAGGATTAAGAGCATGGATTTGTTTGAGTTTAAATTTGTCTTTTAATTATAATATATTATCCCTTTTATAAATTATAGATACATTTGTATTGATTAATATAGATCCATGTTAATTAAAGGGTTATACAAGAATTATGGGGGTTTGTACAATGTAACTGAACCACATGAACATTTTACTTTAATGCACTTTGTATTGCCTAGCCAATGCCTTATCTGCAAGCTTTGTCCTAGGATTGTCTTCCTATCAGTAATTCCTGCAAGCTTTGTCCTAGGATTATCTTCCTATCAGTAATTCCTGCAAGCTTTGTCCTAGGATTATCTTCCTATCAGTAATTCCTATACAATTTTTACTAAGTTTGTAAGCATTCATGAGTATAATTTTTCATCCGGTTGTTTTTTCTTTGTTTATTTATCTCTAAAATTTTCATTCAAAACTATTCGAATAGACGTGGCCATATTGATTTCATATAGCTAGATGTTCCACAAGTATTGCAAAATTTTAGGATTATTGCCTAAGTAAAAAATATTTTTATTTCTAAACGCATATAAAAAATGAACGCGCAATAAGTTTTTATTATGTTAAAACTCAATTTTCCATATTCACCTTCAAAATCTGTGAGGATTCTATAAATATTCGAAAAGAAAATTAAAATCTTGATCAAAAGATTTTTGATATAAAAGAGTCGATCTATAACTTTTTTAAGCAGATAAAAATTGATTATTGTCTTTAGAAAACATGGAGACAATGCTTTTTTGCTGCAAAAAAAGCTGACAATGCCTTTCTGCTTTTTTATTATAAAAAAAAAAAAATGCTGACAATGTTTTTTTTTTTTTTTTTTTTCTTCTTTTTTAAAATTAATTTTATTCGAAAATAATGTCTCATAAATAGCAAACGAAATTCAGCAATAATAGGCTTTAATAATTTATATTTTGTTAAAATTTACTTTGTAGAACAAATCAACTTTTAAATCAGTTCAGTTTTAAAAATGTATTATTTATCTTGGTTTATTATTTATGCTCATAGAAATTATAACCTTTGTTCTAAATATAACATCATTTAATTAATTTCGTATTTATTCAATCCATTTGTAACTTATATTTACAAGGAGGAGGAAAATTTGCGAAGGCTAAGACGCCCACATTTGGATGTGAAATATCCATTGTTCAATTTTTGGAACTTTTAATTTGTTTATGGATAGAAAATTGACTAGACAAAAAAGATAAATTCAGAATTTAATCATTGTGATGGGATTTAAAAATCAAGTAAGGTGAAATTTTGAGACAAATTCAATTTAGCTGGCTGTTGTGCTACTGAAGGAAACTTGATGCTTTGCTAAGGTCTCGTCGATGAACACTAGAATCGTAGAAAGGAGGGTTAAAAAAGTTATCTGAAAGACAGTATTTCAAAACGGTTAGAGCTTTCAGCGAAAAGGCTAATAATTGAGAAGGCTAAGACGCCCACGCTTAGCTGTGCAAATTATTATCCATTGTTCAATTTTTGGAACTTTAAATTTGCTTATAGATAGAAAATTGACTAGACAAAAAAAAGATAAATGCAGAATTTAATTGTGTTTTGATTTAAAAAGAGAAAGGATGTTTAAAATAGTTGTAAAAAAAGATGTTTAAAATAGTGATCTAGAAGACGGTATTTCGAAAAGTTTAAAGCTTTCAGAGAAAACTATTCTTTGGTTAAAGTGAATTGTAACAGATTAAAAATGATATGATAAATGATAAATGATATAAAAATTATATGGTATGATAAATATGATATAATAAAGATTTGTTAACATTTCTATTTTCTGATTAATCAAATCTTTTGATTTTATGTTTTGGATTTTAAGCAAACTTAAAAATTCTATTATAGAATAATCACACTGAAAAAAAATTATAAGTTTTTAGCAACTAACAAGACTTACATTTTTATAAAATGATATTTATTATAAATTTTTTTTTTTTCAGTGTTTGGTTTTAAATTGTTAATTTAAAACCAACTAAATTTCGTCAGAGGAAAAACAAGAAAATTCGAAAAATCATACACACCATAATTTTCAATTCACATCGTAAAACATAGAAAGGGAAGTATTAGGATTTTGGCTGCATGATGGCTGATGTTGTTGAAAATATCTTTATAAAAACTTTATGATCAACCTAGATTGTAGATGCCCATCAACCTACTTGTCGAGTTATTGGGATGATGATTTTGTAGAACATTAGATGACACTTACATGGAATTCCGTATAGCTTCCTTTAATGAAGTGTCTACAGTACGGAAACATTAATAGGCTGGAAGACATAATTTCAAACATTTAATCTATCTAACACTGATGGATTTTTTTATAATTAAATTTACCTTAGTATTTGATAATATCAATGTACTTTAATGACAACTTTAATTCAATGTAAAAGGGAAATGAAAAAAATAAGCAAATTATTAAAGACATGCGGAATTTCGGATGAGTGAACGGAGAGTAAATTTACAATAATGGGATTGGCAAGTAAAAACAACAAACTTTTGTTAAAATGAATATATTCAATTAAGGTAGAATGAAAAAAGAAGATAAATTTTTAAATTTTTTTTAATGTCAGCTTTCGTAGGGAAAAAATAAGGAATGTATAAACATTTTATAGATAATAATAGAAAGGTTACAGTTTTTCTATTCAGCTTATCGTCAGTTGTCGAAAATTACATGCAGTGCAGCTTTCAAATAATTAAATTCGTTTATCAGTGATGAAGAGATTTAAACAAAAATATAAATATCAAATTGTTTCCTAAAAATATTTAAAATCTCTCTATTTAAAAGAAAAGTTGCTGTCATCTTTACATATCTATCGCTTCTGAAAATTCTTAATTTAGGGAATGAATTGGAAAATGCCACCATTATTCTATCGCACTGAGAGTGGATCGATTTTTCTTCTTCCGTTAAGGTGGGAAACTTCGCGAATGATATTCTCCCGAAATGTCCCATAAACGCTTAATAGGTTTGCTCTGGCGAGTGAAACGGCCATGAAAGACAGGGAATTTCACTATCATGCTCCATAAACTACTAGGTACATACACTTACCCAGTGTATATAAGAGCCTTTGCTTGTTGAAATGTAATTTGACTGTGAAATATAAAACCGCTTTAATCACTTCGAATAGAAAAGTTATGTGAAATTAACTGTTTGACAATACTATGTATAAATTTACTATTCTAACACGAAAACTTCGATACATTTCCTTATAAGTAGGAAATACAATTTTTAAATCAATTTCAAATGTGAAATTTTCATCGAGATTATCTTATAGAAGTCTCACCAATATGTAGTTTACATTTAAAAGTTTTTGTTATTTTCAAATGCCGGTTATTTTGATCTAAATTCTAGAATAAAGTCAAGAATCTATCAGATTTAATATTTCCCAGGATGCATCTATTAAAATAAACAACCCCCTTCTTCAGAATGGCATCCTGGAGAGATTCTGCCGCAGTCTACTCTCCTTTTGGGCACGAATGCATTCCTTTTTGGTATGGCATGCCAAGTTTTCTACCAAGCACCCTTAATCACTACTTCCTTCCCCATAGACAGAAAATCTTTCGGTTTAGCATTGCTTGTAAAGTTTAATACCAAAAACCCTCGATCCCTACCTACTCCTCCACTGATGCGAAAGATTTTAATTTGGCTTTGCTTGTCAGTTTCGTACCCCGCAACCCTGATTTCTACCTTCTTCTTCATAGACAGGAAAGCTTTCGGTTTGGCATTGCTTGTCGTACCAAGCATTCGTACGAAAGACCTTTGATCCCTACCTTCTCCTCCATTGACGCGAAAGGTTTTTAGTTTGGCATTGCTTGTCAAGTTGCCTACCAAGTACCCTTAATCCCTACATAAGGACAATAAGGACTTCATAGATGCGAAACATTTTGATTTGGCACTACTTGTTCAATTTTGTACAAATCACTCTTGGTCTCTCCCTTCTTCTCCATAGACAAGAAAATACCCTCTCCATAAACATAAAAGCTTATTCATTGCTTCTCGATTTTCGTACCAAGTACTCTCGGTTGGGAGATCTAACGCGTTATTCACTAAGGCATTGCAGAACCTCATATTTCGAGTAACAACAATAAATTAATCTGTTTCTTTAGAAAAGTTTAAATTATCCTTTTCAAAAATCACAAATATCTCAGTCAATAAATGCCAATATAAACGCCTCCTAACTGAATCTTTAACCTTCCGGCTAATGCAATTGATCGGTGAAGAACATCTATCAGAATCACCATAAACTCGTGATTAAGTGCCTGACAGAAGTGCATTAAATATACATTTCCTAAAAATATTAAATTGTTTAAAAATGTTTAGCAAAATTATTTATTTTATATACTTATTTAGAATTGATGTATAGGCAAATTTCTGTACTGAAATTATTTGATTCAGTAAATTATTTTCTTTTCTTACATTGATGGAAACGTGCTTTATTAATATGGGTAGCAAATAATCTAGTATCAAAACATGATGAAGGAGCACATTTACTTCATTACCCCGCATTGCATATCATCTTTGAATACAGCCACAAAATTCCGACCAGCAACAATTTATTGTCCTTAAGAAACAATTTACGCCCAATAAAATAATCTCTATCGAATCTGTTTACTTCTGAAAGCAGAAACTGTAATGGATACCATTAAAGGATTTAAACTCTAGTCTCATCCACGCCAGTGGCTCACGTTACCATTAGGCTATGAACCCAGTTCAGCTTCATTTATTTGGCAATCTTTACACTTCAGTTTAAATTTTAAGTCAATTCCAAAATAAATATTCAAAATATAACTTTAATAAAATATACATATGTTGCATAGTATTGATGATTGATACAATGTGTATGATACATGAATTTTTTTGTTATTGTGAGTATAATTTATCAATTTCTAATTCATTTAAGCTGAAATTAGCGGTTTTTTTTTCACTTAACTTGACCTACAGTCTACCATCTTGCATAAAAAATATTTTCCAAATAATTCAACTTTTTATCCTGTTCCATGAGAGGCATGAGAGGTACTTTTAGAATTCCTATTATTTTTAGTAAAATTTGGAGAAAAATATTTTATCAAAATTTCAACCAAAAAAAAAAAAAAAAAAAAAAAAAGATTTTAAAAATCTCAAATACACTTGCTCACTCATTATTCTAATAAAATTTTTTTTTATTATATTGCAAATGCACAGATGACAAAAATGACTACTATTTTATGTTAATTTCGATTTGTTTTTTTCCATTATCGAAAAAGTGTTTGAATTTGTTGAAACTAAACAAAATCTCAAAATGGGATTATAATGGGAATCTGATAGCAAATTTACATCTTATCAGAAGACTAAGATTAAAGATCCTGCGAATGTTATTCCAACTCCATATATGTATATATTTGAGTCATTCTTTTATCAAAAAACGAATTCGAAATTCTATGCAAAAGTTAATTGCTTTTAATGATGATTTATTTTCTTTGACTGCATTTTTACTTTTCTTTTCGAAGGAAGCTATTTCTGTAAAATTTTGTTCTTGCCTTAAGTCATTTTTTTTATATTATTTCCAATCCGTTAATTGTAAACAATTAATTAGTCTTTTCTTTCATTTTAAGTTTATAAAAGTATTTTGCCAAAAATTAAATAAAAATATTGTAATCAAATTGTTCAATTAATTTTAATTATACATTTATAAAATACTCTATAGGATAGTGGAATGATTAAGTGGGTGCTTCACGGATGAGTTTGAGGTCATTCTTTATTATCGTAATTTTTATCGTTATCTAATACGAGTGTTACTATCATTTTTTTTTTTTTATAATTTCCAACTTCAAGATGTTTTATTTACAACAATTTTATTCATAATGCTTTGAGAAGTAAGTAGAAATATAGATACATAAAACAGCACAAATATTTTACCATATATTCCTGTTTGTTCGCTTAAAAAAATTTTGCTAAATTAGTGCTGAATAATGTTTTATCCTTGGAAAAAGGTTGGTAAGACAAATACATTTGAGAACCCTTTTTTTAAATAGGAAATTAATAAGATTTACAGCTAAAATGGAATTTAATTCCTATGCATATTCAATTAAATTAAATTAATAATACATAAATATACGTAAAACGTGATGAAATATTGAGAAATCCTAAAAGGTTTTATACTTTCTTTCACTCAAAATAATTTTTTTTGTAATTTTCTATTAATAAAAAAACTTTTTTAAATGGATGAAATAAAGACATTAGACAAGATAGTGCATTATTTTGACTTTTGCACAACATATTCTGAACCATTTCCCTTTAAAAATATTAAGTGCATGCGAAATTAAAAGAAATTGTAAAAATTCGTTTCTATTGAACTCTTGTTTATCAAATTTAATCTTCAGTTATATAATGATATTTATTAGAATTTGTGGAACAGTATTATGGGGTAAACAATAATGAAAATGAAACTGCAGAGTTATGATGCCATATCTTTGCAACGAATAGAACAAAAAAAAACACAGCATTCACAATATTCTTTTTTTTTTAAATTTTTTAAATATATGTATCAAAATAAAACCATCAGAATCAAATGAAATTTTTCGATCTACAATGCATAATACGTACATAACGTGCATTTTTCGTAATACGTGCATAATTGCTGTAGTCTTATGATAGAAATTACACGTCCCTATTTTTATTGTTCCTACATTTACAATAAATTTCATTTAGTATGTTTAAAGGACTAAAATACCTAAATGAAAGTAAAATGATTAAATATTATGGGGTAAGAAAAAAAAAAAAATTTATGGAATGGTGTAATATTTTGCATAAGTGATAAAAAATAATATATATATATATATTTTAAAAATTCAGCTATTATTTATTCTGAACAGCTTCTTAAAATTGGAATTACTTTTCCAATTGCGAAAGCATTACAGTAACGCCACATAGACGAGAATAATACACTATATCTTCCGAGTTTCATCTTCTTGTGCAACAATTATACAACTAATTTGGATTTGAATGAACTTACATTCAAGAGAAGATTATCTTGCCTTGAATGACTGAGATTCATAAGCTGCAATTCTGAACAAGGTGGGATTTTGATCAAGCCATGGGATTTATAAATTAATGGATTGTGGTGTTATTCTGGTTGAATTAGATTCTAATTTGTCCAGCTGTCGAAATTAGAGTGATAAGACAAGCATTTCTGTGATAAATTATGCTCAATATTAAATGGTTAGAATGTGCGTTAATCATTGTTATGATACATTCTAGTTATAATAATACTACTGTCCAAGCATTAAACTATACATTAACTATACAAATTAAGAAGCTGATATTAGCAGCAATTATTTCATTTCCAAATATTACCAGTATATTACCATGTAGTAAACCATTCATATCAATATGAATGGCTAAAAATATCTTAATAGACAGAAAAATAGAAATATTTTAATGTAAAGATACATTTAAGTAATCAATATTGATGAAGCAAATATGAATCCATATATTTTTTTCCAGTATTGCAATAAATAACTTTCTTAAAATATGCTCTTCAACATTGTTATTGTTTCCAAATGATGAGCTATTTTACATGGGTCATTCAACAGCGGAACAACAAATATGTAGCAGCCATGAATTTGCTCACTGCAAACAAAGTCTACAATAAAACTTCATGAATACACCTACACTGAGGAATATTGGGGTTCACATATTTTTCATGTTTAATCGAGCCCAATGAACAGTCTTTCCAAAAAAACATTGCTAACATAAACACATAACTTAAGAAACAAAACACACCGCTCATGCTGTGTCGGGCCATTTATTTTCTAGAATAACAGCCACTTATGATGATTAATAAGGTTTATATTCATTGAAGCATATATTTTTTTAACATCATAACATTCCTAATTTATAAATTTGTTAGTAGAAGTTTAATTATTTTATTTATTTTTTTGTCATTTTTTTATTTATTTATTTATTTATTATTATTATTATTATTATTATTTGAGAAAGAAGATAGTTCTGTTTTTATGAAATTGGCAAGCTTTGAATCAGATGTCTTCAAGAGACCGTAACTAAATTCAATGGGAATTTAAATAATTTTATCTGTAAAAAAATTTTTATCTGTCAAAATTTTTATTTGTCATAAAACAAATAAATATATCCCGAATTATTTTATAATAATTGGAGGGGGGGGGGTAGGCTTCAACTGGTATTTCAAAACTTTTTTTGCTCTACAGACCACTTTCGCCAACAAAATGAGGGCCACACGATCCCTTCTTATTCGGATTAATATATTAAAATGCATAGCATAAAATAAAAGCAATTCCATTGCATTAAAAATAATCATCAAAACATTATCCTAAACTGACAATGCGTGCCATTTTGTCTATGACCCTTAAATTACACAGTCTTCAGTTATTGACCTTTCTGTTATTAATAATTCTAAACTACTGTTACATTTGGAATATTTGTCTTCAACAATGAAATACTTGTCTTCAGTCATAGGATAATTGCCTTCTATAATGGAATATTTATATTCAGACATACCTGTAACTATAGTTTGTAGAGATTTCCGAATAAAATTATACGTATAACACCAGAAGATGGAATAAAGCGCCAAGTAATTGTACGGTGGACTTTTTTCAAAAAAGGGAAAAAGATGTCGCTTGATTATTTAACGTTTTAGGAATGGATGGTATAAAATTTCTTTGCTATGTGAGGAAGTATATTCTCAAAATTTATTCATTGCTAGAAGTTCTCACGAGTATGTTCAAATAGAAAAGTCATTGTATGTTATAGATTTATCATATCGTTCATGATGGCTCCTTATTTCTTTGAGAAGCTTTTGTGCCACCGGAATAAACTTGCATCATAACAGATACACCTTATTACAGTTAATTACGTCCCATTGTACTTTCTCATTTACAGAAACGCAACAAACTGGATATGGCAGTTTTTATGAATGATGGAGCTTCAGCGTACACGATACATCAAGTGACATATACATCAAGTTATTATCGTCAACATTGGAACCAATTACCTTTTGAGACAGCATAGAAAACATAAATGACTTTTGATATTACTAGATAACAAAATCTTGTGATTTATAGTTCTGGTACTATCTCAAACCACGGATCTTTAGAGAAAATTCTCTGTCTTTGCCACAGCTAAAAATTGCATACCGCAGAAAGTAGCTTCTACTCATGACAATAATGCTGTAACAAATATTATAATGTTAAAACATCCACTATTATAATGTGGCAATGGACTTATAACGCATTTGTAGCCGTAAATTATATCAAGAAAATGTCTCACTTCACAACTGTTAACTATTATTCGTGCTTTTCCAAAGCAGCAACAGCAGCACCCACTTTTTTGGAGATTTTGAACACAATTTTTATTTCATGTCATGCAAAATCATGTACCACGATGACTGCAAATGTCAGTTCTATCAAACTAATAGATCTTTTCTATTGCTTTTTACTTGTACATCGAATATTTAAATAATTCTGTACATAGTTTCTATAAGTATCACAGTAAATAGTTGTTTTACTGGATCTATTGACAAGTATGGAACAAAAAATACAAGAGATAAAAAGCACACAAAACACTAATGCTACATGAAGTAGATTAATTTATAAATATATTCACTATTTTAAATTATATCATTTCACTTAATTTCTGAGCATTAGATATATTTAATCATTAACAATTTGAAGTTATTTTTCCTCAGTTGCATTTTAAAACCACATTTATATTGCAAGATCTTTATATTAGATAATTCATTAACAACACATTTTATTTTACACATTTTATAATATACTAAGAATAACTTTTTATTCCATTTTCAATTTCAAAAAAATTATTTTAAAAAGTTTAAAAGTTTTTTTAAAGTTAGAAAGTTTGGATAAAAAATACAAGAGATAAAAAGCACCCAAATTAATATTAATGCAGAAAAACATTAAATTGATACAGAAAAACATTTTTAATGATAGTTTATTAATGTATCTCTAGCAACATAGATTATGTTATGCTTTATTGCAACTTTGCATTTTACATAATTTATTTTTCTATATTTTTTAATTTATATTTTGTGTAGAATATGCTTTGCTGACATCAGTAGAAAAGGAAAAAAAAATATTTAAAAACAAAAATCTCTAAAGATATAGACAAGATAAAATATTCTTTTTAATTAAATATTCAAATTAAAATTTCTTTTTAAACCATTAGCAAAAAAAATACTGTTTCCAGTTTTAAAATAAAAATTACTGATAATATATTAACGTTCGTTTAGATTAATCATAAAGAAAATTAGATGAAACAATTTTTAGGGATTTAAAAGTAGCATTTAACTTTGATAGATAAATTTGGAAAATCGGTTCACAGTTTTTAGTATTTAGTTGTATAAATTGATTGAAGCTAATTAATGCGTTAATAATTCATGAAAAAGAATCCATCACCGAATGAAAAAATGACGATATGTATATGAGTTTAGTAAGATTTAAACATACACTGTAATATACAGTTATTTTTTTATTTATCGTCCTCTATGTATAATTGTATAATTTACTAAAAGGACTTATACACAAATTTATAATTAGGGTTTTTAGAAATCGTGAAAACAAATTTACTTCAGTATAAGAAAACTCATTTTATTTGTATAGCTTTTTAGAAGGCTCAATATTTTTAAATTAAGTAATTTTTTTAACACTTTTCTTTCTTTTTTTCTGATATTTATGTTTTGTTTTTACAAAGTATTTCTTTTAGCATTAAATGAATAAAGAATGATTTACTACAATCAAATACTACTAATTTTTAGAATTTTTTCAAATAATTATAATTATTTATTTTACTAAGGCATTGAAAATCTTTTTTAAATACTATCATAATGAGCTATTGATTGTGAGCTTTAAATAAAATGTGAAAAAAAAAAACTATTTTAAGAGTAATATTTCAATGGAATAATAATTTGATGTTAATCGTTTTAATTACTTGATACAAAATTTTACTTGTATGAATAGAATGAATGTGCCTTGTTAAATTTTAAAATTGGGAAAATGAGAAAAATTGGGAAAAATTAATTTTGAAGAAACAAAAAATCAATATATATAACTTCGAATTTTTCATCAAAGAATGTTCACTCAGAATACAAGATTTGTAATACATCCTGGATTGACGAATTCATAGGTTCTTCCCCCTTTGTATATGGGTGATGACCGTGATATTTCCATGATAGTTGTGGACATATATTTTCCCTATTTGCAGATTTTTTGTTATTTAAATAGGAATAAATAAATACAAAGCTCGACAAGTCATACAAAATGCCACGCAATGATGGAAGCACTTAAAAGACGTGAAATTTGCACTATGCGTTGCTTATTCAATAGCATTTGCAAATGATTAGCAATGTGAGCTCATGCGCGCATTATGGCGACTTGTTGATGCACATTTATAAAGAGAGAACAGAAGGTGGTTTTTAAGTGATAAAATTGTTTTATTGTGAGGTCTTTTGGGTTAAAAGATTCAATGTGTCTGGTAATATAATAGTGGCTCCAGTCGAGCCCGTTTCTGAATTTGTCAAACGAATAATTTCAGTTTGTAGAAATTGAGGATTATTCTTACAAGAAATTAGTACTCGTGAAGGATAAAATCAAATTATAGTGATTCGAATATGCAATTGGTGGATGCAGGGTGGATTAACTGACCAACGTCAATGATTAAAAGAACGATTAAGAATGATTTTTATCTTATACTTAAATATTTTTAAGCATAGCTGTTTTGAAAGTATAATCCAGAGAAATAATGGAATTTTAATCAATGAAAGTCATTGAAAAAATTTCTAAAAGACATTTTTTTCTGTGTTTTGTTCTTTTGCAAATATTATGAATAAAACAATCTTCGTACAATTAAAGCATTTGAAATATATGTTAAGAAAAATTATTATTTTCATTATAGTTTTTATTCATCAAAGATTTTCATTTCATAGTAATAAATATAAAAATAGAAAAAATTAAACACGTAGTATGTATGCTGTATTGTCAAGAAATTTATTTATTAAATCTTCTGATTCAGATTAAACTGAAATAATTAATGTAATAACAAATATGGAAGATAATATATGTTTTCAATAAATTTAAACTTAATATAATAAACAATATAAAATAAAGTTAAAGGTTATATTATATTATATTTGAAGATAATGTTTACTTTGAGTTTATTAGACATCAATTCGCTGTCTCAAAAGGCAACAATAAAAATTAAAAAGTTTATACGTTTCTCAAATAGTCATGAATTTCTAATTGACTTATATCCAATAGATTATTCATTACATGTACTTTAAAAACAAATTTATATTTACTAAATGGAAAAGAAAAAAATCTGGATTTTAGAAACTTTTTATAAATGCTTATCGTCAATGTTTACAAAGCAAAAAGTTCTTTTCTTAGAATCATAAATTATACGCAATGCAGTGGTTAGAAAAAATTGTTTAAACATTGCTGGGGAATTGCTATATTATATAGTTTAAATATCTGTTTATTTTCTACATAGATTTTAGTTTTAAAATGTATAACTCATTCTTGTCTGTTGATATTTTTTCGTTTCGATTTTTCCATAAAGGTTTGAGGCATTCTTGTTCACAAAATGAAGTTATTTCTCAGTAAATTCCAAATAAGAATAGTAAATCTATACTACTAAAACTACGATTTAAAGATTTTCTCCAATGTTTACAAAGTAAGGAGTTTTTTTGTTAAAATCATAAATTATACACAATATACTTGTTTAAAAAATTGTTTAAACTTTACTGGGGAATTGTTATATTATATATTTTAAATATCTGTTTATTTTCTATATAAATTTTAGTTTTATAAAGTGTAACTCATTCTTGTCTGGGGATATTTTTTCGTTTCGAATTTTTCATAAATGTTTGAGGCATTCTTGTTCACAAAACGCAGTTATTATCAGTAAATGGGAAATAAGAATAGTAAGTCAAATATTGACTTAAAGAGACAATCATAAACAATTATGTTGCTTGATTAATTTAAACCTTTAATAACGTTCTAGCATATTACAATAAATCCATCTATAAATGTGAAAGATTCAAAGAAGATTTTAAAAGGGCATAAAATTCTGGAGGCATATTTGAAGATTTACTTTCATAATAAAATAACGAGATCTATTTGCGGAATTTCTGAAAGCAATTTGAAGATATTAATACCTTCTTGTGGCAGAAAAATATTGTAGGTAAGTAAATATTTAACTTGGGAAAATTCTCTAAACTAAATTGATTTGCTTCGCTCGCTTCCTAAATGGAGTTTTCTTATAAAATCACAACTCTAGAAAGTGGATTTCAAATATAACTTTTAATACACATTACTTCAGGGACTCAATTATCCAAATATATTTCTTCACTTGAAAGCAATAACTTACTCTTGGAGAAGTAATTGCAAATTCAGCGATAACTTCGGCTTAGAAGTTCGTAATTACTTGCTTTTCATAAACTGAATATGTTTGAATAGCGAGGACTTGTTTACTTTAAAGTAATATTGATGGTGAAATAATTTTGATACTTTGTTCACAGAGAAATGTGGCATTCAAAGTATTTATAAAATAAAGTTTTATTAATTGAGCAATTATTAAGTATTCAATGATATATCGTTACGAATATAATTTATGTTTGGTTCAGTTGAATCTAAATAACGATTTCATATTAAAATAGAAAATCTTAATGAAAGATACGAAGTATATAGTTTTGTAGGAAAATTTTTATTACTTGTTTAAAAGTAATTTTTAATCATTACTTGTTTGGTTAGTTTAATGTATCACTGTTAGATATCTGAAATATAGCAACATGCATTATTAAGTTTCTTAGGTACTGTGAGTGAAGTACATTTTTAATTTTTGTAATAAATAATATTTTTATTTTCTCAAAGCACTTGAAATTGACATTTTCTAATTATCTATGTTCATAAAATTATTTTATCTATTGTATGAAAGGTTCAGAAGAAAAATATGTCCTTAAAGTGAAATTAACGTTGTTATTTGGGATTGGATTCGTTTTCAATCTCCGCACAGACTTCTTGTACCATTATAAGTAAACTACAACTTTCTTTTTTTGTTATCAATACATCATAAATGCTATGTAGTATTCACTTTAATTTAAACTACCCGGTCTATCGCCTCTTATAAAATATACACATGTTTAGTTAATTAGTATTTAATTCCTGATTCAAGTTTAGTTACAAATTTTAAATGAAAGTAATGAACTTTATTTTTCCATTTACACTACTGGCCATTAAAAATGCTACACCAAGAAGGCGACATGCTACAGATGTGAAATTTAAAAGATAGGAAGATGGTGCTGTGTTATGCAAATGATTAGCTTTTCAGCGCATTCAGGTAAAGCAGGAGCCGGTAGCGACACCTACAATGCGTTTAAATGAGGTCGGTTCGGATGTTCAGTCGGTTTCTAATGCACAAATTGCATTTGAACTTTGTTGATTGGTGAAAAGTTGTTGTGATGTCTTGTGTAAAAAGCAGAAATGCGTATGACTTTGAAAAAGGTCAAATTGTAGCGTACAGGGATTGCAGTTTATCGTATCGCAGTATTGCTGCTCGCGTCGGTCGAGATCCAATGATTATCAGCAGAATATGGAATCGATAGGTTCAGGACGGTAATACGGGACGACGTGCTGGATCTCAACGGCCCTCTATCCCTACAGGCATCTTACTGGCATGTTACTCCCATGGCCTTAATGGATCGTGCAGCCACCTTACGTGCAATAAATCTTCATATTGTAGTAAAAATAAATAATTGCATTAAAAGTGATACATCATTAAAAAACGTAATATTATAATAATATATATAGACTTATTATAACAAATTATTATTTCAATAAAAAAAATTTTTGTTCGTGTTGCAGGATTAGAGAAAAGCAATTGTGAAAGACTTTGAAATATTTGACGATTCTTAAAATATATTTTGACTCAACTTTTTCAAAATACTCAAGAGAATAAATTTAATTTCAAGGAAGAGACCAAGTAAGAACAAAAACTCATAATAAGAAAAGAATTTTACTTTTGTTTATGTGAAATTCTATGAAATTCCTTAAATGTTAGAAACTATTTTATAAACCTTAAGTCCCAAAGTTAAGCGAACTTTCTGGAAATTCCTTCTTCTTTTTTTCTTTCATTCGAAACGATTTGAAGTTGAAGAAAGAAAGGAAAGTAAAGCAAGTGGAAAATGGAACAAATGTGAATTTTTTTTATAAGAATAATTGTCTATTTTTGCTTCGACAATTTTATATGAATTAAAGAAACTGCAGTTTAAAAATAAATCCAAAAACTTTGTGAAATAAGTCGAGGAAAATACTCTCATTAAATCATACTTAAAATTTGGAGAAAGACGATTTCAGCATACCTTTTTTTTGGATGTTTCGTATTATAATTTGAAAAGACAGACTTTTTGAAGTAAGAAGGAATATTTTCTATTGATTTACTTTGAAAAAGAAAAAATAATAATAAGTTTACACTGAAAAACGAAATAAAGTTTTTATAAATAAAAATTATATTTCGACAAAATCGTTTTTGTTTCAGAATTCCATAGAGTTATAAATTTAAAATAAAAGCATTGTGATGTGTATGTTCATGTGGGATAAAATTTCAACTTTTGCTCTATAATGAACATAATTGAAAAAAATTATTTAAATATTAATTAAAATTATTAAATTATACTGGCAAAATTAATTAAAAATTATTTAAATGGTATTAATCAAAATGGTATTACTAAAATGAATCTAAATTTTTCTAAAATTGCAAGAACGTAAGAATGATGATACAATGATAACAATGTTGTCATTGTTTATTGCCTCTTAAGTTTCTGGTAGATTTTATCCATTTGGTAAATGTGTAATTGTTATAGAAATCTAAAATCTTTCACATTCAATTTCAGATAAAGATCTGAATTCAATTCATTCAATATGGGGACAACCAATTATGTTAGCAATGCACTAGATTAGCGATATCATTTTCCTAAAAGTAATATTTTTAAGAAAAGTACACCTTTGATACTATTACAACATCCCGTATTGAAGTGTTTTGAATTAATTTTATAATGATCTCTAAGAACGGATTAACGGAACGGTTAACGGATGGCAAATCACATCATAACCTACAAACAATACCTTGCTCTTCACATATAATATTTTTTCATTAAATAATTAATAACATTATAAAAGAAAATGCTTTATAATCTTTAATTTTTCCTCTTTTTCCCTCATGTTACAGCTTCCATATTGTCTTAATTTCCTTGGATTAATAATGCTAATGTTTATGATTTATGTTCCCATCACGTTGTCTATCTGATATAAGAAACCAATTCAATTGATTGAAATAGGCGTAGACGGTCGCATTCATCCACCGATGTTCAGGAATATTATTCTCCAGCGATAATTCTTACGCTTTCTATTTTATCAGAAATGGCCTGGCCGACAAGATGTGTAGGGTATGCAAGGAAAATAACTATGAAAATTTGTTTTTGCTTTAATTTTTTTTTTCTACTTTTAGAAATAAAATTAATTATTACAGCTGTATAAAGTGGTTTTTAATTGCTAATTTTTTTTTTAATTTGTTTTGTCTCACAAATCAGTGGGTGCACGGGAAATGGGTGATCGGCTACGGAAATGACAATTAACCTTGTACTTTCATTTCTTTTATCCATTTTATTTTTGGATTTCGGAATAGGTACATTTTTAAACACCTTCTCAAACTGCTGTTTTCATTTGTTGTTTTTCGTACTTTAGACATTTTTAGCATTGATTTCAGAAAGAAACAAGCTCATGACACTTTAAAGGACATAAGGGTGAAAATTATTTTTGGTTACAAACAGCTTTAAATTGATGTTGGGAGAAGGGGAGACGGTCTTTGAGTAGTGTATTTGGGAATGCATTTAGTTGGCTTTGAAATAGGCTGAATGGATTGAATTGGCTTTTCAAATATTTTTTGTCATTGTTGATTTTGTTGCTATCCTGTTTTTGCCGCTTTCTTTAACGTCGACAAGTAAAAAAAATACATAAATAAAAAAATACAAAATAAATAATGTAAAAAAAGTGAATATTTCAAGATAAGCATAAGGTATTACATACAGTTTTGAAGTGGGCAGTTTATTGTAAATTTTTTGTTTAAGTTTTTTTTTTGTTAAGTTATTTTAAGTTTATTGTAAATTTAATTCTATATTCAGTTTGGCTTTTGAAGATTTTATGGACAAAACAATACAGATGTGGAGATAAAAATAACAATACAAATAGCATTAGTCAGCGTTAGTTGTTTTTGTGCGTGTGTTTTATAAATAAATATTTCTGATACAAATCATTAGTTTTTATGCAATGTGATTAAATAAAAGTTTTTTGTTAAATTCTTTAATTGGCTTTTGATTGTTTAAACATAATGATATATGAATCATGCTAATTTAAATGACACATGCCTATTTCTTTATATTTCAGTTAGGAACTATAATTTTATATTTCTAATTAATCAATTATGAATCGAAATTAAATTTCATAATGACTTAAATAAATTGTAATTTCCTTTTTATTTACTAAATTATAACAAAAACGGGATAAATATTTTTCTAACTATCTAAAATGATGAGCTCATCTTTAAATTAGTTTCATAAAATTTAAATAACAAACGATTTTGACAAAATATTTATTCAAGTTATGTAATTACATAATAGTTATATAATATATAGTTATATTTAATTATATTATATAGTAGTTACGTAATATACCAATTATATAAATTAATAAATTGAATGATAATAAGAATATATTAGCAATACGAAAATAGGGACATGCATATATAAGCAATAAGAAAAGGCATGCAAATATATACTCCCGCATATCTGTACTTAATTAAATTTTTTTTTGTCTTGTTTGCTGCATTTTAATATCTACACCATGCGATCGTCACGCGCACTAAAAGGACTGTTTACGTCTAAAAACTATAAAAAGGAAAATAAAACTATACTTTTACGTCTTCCCCCATTTAAATAATATTATTAATTAAAATATTTAGAAACTATTTTGGAAGAAGAAAAAAAAAACTCAGTATTTTTTTATAACTTTGTTTTGCTCAAATGATTTCAGTTAGTCAATATCTAATAAAAAGATTTTTTTTTTTTTTTTTTTTTTCCTATTTTTTCCCGCTTTCCGTTTTCAGAATCTTAATTATTGGGGATGGCTAATGAGCAAAAAACAAAAGAATGCGGATGTCATTAATATCCCCCAAATAATGAAATTTGATGTTTGTTTCGTTTTTGTCTTTCGTAAAAAAGGCAGAATAATGAAGCGAATATTCGTTTTAAGTTTCAGGAAAAAGTAAAGCGCTTTGCATTATTTACTACAGCAAAAAAAGTGCCTTTAAAAAAAAAAAAAAAAGATTCACGATTTTTTTTTTTTATGTATAAAATATGCATGCACATTTTACAGACGTTATGTAGGAATTCAGTAAATAAAAAAAACTGAAGCTCAGATACTCGATTGCAAATGGTCTATATAATCTCATTTTAATGAGATTGGAGAAAATGTTTATATTTTTAAATCATTTTTTTATTTATTTAGTACACTTTTATCTAAATTTAAAAAACCTAATATTAGCAAGTAAATTTTGCTCATTAAATATAATTAGAAAATTTACGTATAATTAATACAAATTGGTCTTACATTTCATTTTTATAAAATTAATAAAAATATATATTTCATATAATCTATGTTTCTGTTAAATAAAACAGGAATATACTGCTTTATTTATAATATTAACTTATTATTTAATTGATGAAACTGCCAGTGTGCTTTTATTCTAGTACAATTCATTCTATTTTTTTCGGAATTCAATGTTTTATTATCAGTTTTTTCATGTATATTACAGATTATATAATTCGAAGTTAGAAAGCAATTTTTCTCACCTATGAATATTTCTTCATATTTGTAAATTAATTAATAGTAATTTACATTTGTAACTTGAACGTAACTTTAATATAACATAACTTTTTGAAATATGTGATATAATTCACAAATTTTGCGTCTACAATTATTCAATAGTAATAAATAAGTTACAAACAGTTGTATTAAACAAACTTTTGCATTAATAGTAACAACAATAACAATAAAATTCCCGCTATCAATTTATTTTCATTATCAGTTTATTCCTGCATGTCACAGATTAATTTTTGCATTAATAATAAAAATAATAACATATGAGATTCTCATTATTAGTTTTTCTTTATCAGTTTGTTTCCTGTATGCCGCTGATTATATAATTCGAAGTTAGGATGTCCTTTCTCTTAACTATGATATATTTTTCATATTGCTTTCGTCATTAATAGTAATTTAGATCTTTAATTTAAAATTCTTTTTGAAATATGTATTATAAATCACTAATTTTGTCACTACAATTATTTCGATGGTAATCAATAAGTTAACAAATTAAAATTATTATTTTATTTAAAAGTAAATCTTTATATTGAAATAGAAATAAATATTTATATTAAAAGTGATACATAATAAAAAAACATAACATTATAATATTATATGTAGGCTTATTATAACAATTTATTATTTCAATAAAAAAAACTTTTATTGGTGTTTCAGGATTAGAGAAAAGCAATTGTGAAAGACTTTGAAATATTTGGCGATTCTTAAAATATGTTTTGACACTTTTTCAAAATACTCAAGAGAAGAAATTTCATTTCATGGAAGAGACCATGTAAGGACAAAAACTCATCATAAGAAAAGAATTTTACTTTTGTTTGTGTGAAATTCTATGAAATTTCTTAAATGTTAGAAACTATTTTATAAACCTTAAGATAAGCCCCAAAGTTAAGCGAACTTTCTGGAAATTCCTTCTCCTTTTTTTCTTTCATTCCAAGCGATTTGACGTTGCAAAATGGAACAAATGGGAATTTTTTTTATAAGAATAATTGTCCATTTTTGCTTCGGCAATTTTATATGAATTAAAGGAACTGCAGTTTAAAAATAAATCCAAAAACTTTGTGAAATAAGTTGGAGGAAATACTCTCATTAAATCATACTTAAAAATTGAGAAAGACCATTTCAGCATACTTTTTTTTTATGTTTTTGCATTATAATTTGAAAATACAGAGCTTTTGAACTAAGAATGAATATTGTATTATTAAGAATTTTATATTGTATTATTTTGAAGAAGAAAAATAATAATAACAATTTTATACTTAAAAACGGAAAAAGGCTATAACTATAAAAATTGTGTTTCGTTAACATCATTTTAGTTCCGAATTTCATAGAAATATAAATTTCAAATAACAGCATTGTAATGTGTATGTCTATGTATGCCAAAAAGGCAACTTTTGTTTTATATTGAACATAATTGAAAAAATTATTTAAATTGTATTATTTAAAATTAATAAATTATTTTAATGATAAAATTAATTAGAAATTTATGTAATTATTAAAAATTATTAAAATTTTTGTATTATTATTTTAAAAAATTTTAATTATAATTTTAATTAAAAAAAAACTCTTTGCTTTAAAATTTCACGTTAAAAAGTTTTCATTTTACTCATTATTAAATATGTAGTTTTGTATTGATTGCATAAGACACAAAGCAGTAAAATTGAAAATCTTTATTGATACATATTGACAATACCTTGCTACTAAAATGAGTTCACTGAGTTCAATGAGCACACTGGTTCGAAACTTACAGTATAGCAATAATGATGAATACGATTTTTAATAAAGTTATCGCTGTTTATTGCCACTTAAGTTTCTGGTAGATTTTATCCCTTCATCAAATGTGTTAGGCATTGTTTTAGAAATCTGAAACATTATACATTTAGTTTCAGGTAAAGAACTGAATAAAATTCACTCAATATGAGGACAATCAATTATGTTAGCATTGCAAGAGGTTAGCGACAACATTTTCCTAAAACTATTATTTTTAAGAAAAGGCCACCATTGATATCATCCCGTATTGAAGTGTGTTGTTGTTTGTTTTGTTGTTTCTTATCCCACTTGGCTGGCCAAGCCCACGAGCCCATATGGACTCATGATTGAAGGGGAAGGAAGCAGCTTCTGTTGTGATGGAGCACCCGTAGGTAGAAGCCTGACTTTTGCTCCGTGACGCTCTTACAGTCATAGAAGACCGGGACCTACGGCTTAAAGTGGATTCCGAACCACTACAAACATCCATGGCACCGACGGGATTCGAACCCGAAACCTGTGACGCCGAGCGCCAGAGCGCTAGACACTCGGCCAACGGCACGCAGTGTTCCCAGGTGGTCACCCACCCAAGTACTGACCGCGCCCAATGATGCTTAACTTCGGTGATCTAACGAGAACCGGTATATTCAGCATGGTACGGCCGTTGGCTATGAGGATTTCTTATGATGTTAACTGATGATAATTCACATCGTAACCTCCAAACTATACCTCGTCCATCATAATAAATAATTACTTCTTTAAATACATAATAACAATATAAAAGTAACTGCATAATATTCTTTTTAATTTTTCTTCTTTTTCTCTCATGTTACAGCATCAATAACGGCCTAATTTCCTTGGACTAATAATGCTAATGTTTATGATTTTTGTTCTGATTGTGTTGTCTATCTGATACAAGAAACACATTCAATTGATTAAAAGTGGCATAGAAGATCGCGCTGATCGACGATTGTTGAGGGATATTATTCTTCAGCGAAAATTTGCACGCTTTCTAATTTAGCAGAAATGGCCTGGCATGATGTGTGGGGTCTGCAAAGAAAATTACTATTATTTTTTTTTTTTTTTTTTGCTTAACTAATTAAATTCGTTTTTGCTTTTAATTTCTTTTTTTTTTCACTTTTAGAAATAAAATTAATTATTACATCAGTATAAAATGGTTTTTAATTGCTGTTTTTTTCAGTAAGACTTTTTTGGTTGGCAAGTCAGTGGGTCGACGAGATTAGTCGGTCTGTTGCGAAAATGGCAATTCACCTGAGAGTTTACTTGTGCTTTCATTTCTTTTCTATTTCAGTTCTGGATATCAGAGTAACAACAATTTTTAGACACTTTCTGGAATTGAAATTTTTATTTGTTGTTTTTTGCACTTTAGATATTTTTAACATTTATTTCAGAAAAAAACAAGCCCTTAAACACCCGTGACATTTTAGAGGACATAAGGGTGAACTATATTTTCGGTTGCAAACAGCTTTCCATTAATGTAGGAAAGGAAGGGGCTTTGAATTGTGTATTTGGAAACGCATTTAGTTGGATTTAAAATTGGCTGAATGGATTAAATTGGCTTTTCAAATAATTTTTGTTATTGTTATTTTTACTGCTTTCCTATTTCTTAATAATGTTGTCAAATAAAAACAATGTATATAATATGTAGAAAATAAAATTAAATATTTCAAAATATGGAAAAGATATTACATACGGTTCTGAGGCTGACAATAGTTTGTTTAAAATTTAAATCTATATTCAGTTTTGTCTTTATAGATTTTGTGGAGAGAACAATTCAGCTGTGGAGATGAAAATAGAAATACAAACAGCATTAATCTGCGTTACTTTGTGTGTGTTTGTGTTTTATAAACGAATATATCTGTCGCAAATCGTGAGTTTTATGCAAATTAATTAAAAACGTTTTTCATAAATTATTTTATTTTTTTTTTTTTTTTTTTTTTTATTATTTCATAATTTCCTTTTGATTGTTTAAACAAGAATGATAATGAAACTACATCATGCATCATACTACATATGCATTATACTCCTTTAATTGAGACATGCTTATTTTATTTTTTTTTTTATTTATTTATTATTTTTTTTGCCATCTTGTAAGGAATTGTAATTTTAAATTTTAGATTAATTACTCAAAATATAAATGAAATTTTATAATGATTTGAATAAATTCTAATTTCGCTTATAAATTAAATTATAACAAACAAGATAACAAATTTTCTAACTATCTAAAATGATGAGGTCAACTTTAAAATAGTTTCATTAAAATTTTTAAATAACAAATAATTTTGATAAAGTAATTAATCAAGTTCTGTAGTTACAAAACTGTTTAATATAGCAGTTATATAAGTCAATAAATTGAATGAAAATTAGAATTAGCAATAAGAAGATATAAGCAATACGAAAATACGAACATACATATATAAGCAATAAAATACAGGTATATATAACTCAAACAAATATCTCTTAATTGAAATATATTTTTTTTGTCTTGTTTGCTGCCTTTTACTATCTACACCATGCGATCGTCACGCACATAAAAAGGACGGTTTACGTCTAACAAAGTATAAAAAGGTAAAGTAAGCTATAGTTTTATGTCTTCCGCCATTTAATTCATATTATTAATTAAAATATTTAGAAACTATTTTGGAACTAAAAATAATTCACTATTTTTTAAAACTTTGTTTTGCTCAAATGATTTATGTTAGTCAATGAGGCAAATGACATATATAACCTTATTTTAATGAGATTGGAGAAAATGTTTATATTTTTATTTCATTTTTTTACTTATTTAATACACTTAGAAAAAAGTGTATTAAATAAATAAAAAAATTATATTATAAAGTTTAAAAATCTCATATCACCAAGTAAATTTTGCTCATTAAACATAATTAGAAATTGTAAAAATTACTAGTAAAATTATCCCTACATTTCATTTTTAAAAAACTTGTTAGAAATATAATTCATATTCTCTATGTTTCTGTTAAATAAAAATGTAATATACTGCTTCACTTTATAATATTAACTTATTATTTTAGTTAATGAGACTGCCATTTGATTTTTTTCTGGAATTTAATATTATATATTTGATTTTAAAATAATATTTAAAAGCTTATTTAATATTTTGAAATATGTTTAATTTAATTCTAATCAGTAAAAATTTAATTACTAATTCTAAAATGTGTAAAAGATATTTAAAATTCTCGTAAAAAATGTAATAAATAAATTAACAAACAGTTGTATAAACCACTTTTGCATTAATAGTAACTACAACAACAATGTGATTCCCATTATCAGTTTATTTTCTTTATCAGTTCTTCCTTGTGTGTCACAGATTATATAACAACTAACATAAATTCACACTTTTATTTTATTAAATATAAATCTGGATTTTGAAGTAAAACTAAATATTTATATTAAAAGTGATACATAATAAAAAAACAATAATATTATAATAATATATATAGACTTATGACAATTTATTATTAAAATAAAAACAACTTTTGTTGATGTTTCAGGATTAGAGAAAAGCAATTGTGAAAGACTTTGAAATATTTGGCGATTCTTAAAATATATTTTGACTGTAACTGTTTCAAAATACTCAAGAGAAGAAATTTCATTTCACAAAAGAGACCAAGTAAGGACAGAAACTTCATAATAAGAAAATAATTTTACTTTTGTTTATGTGAAATTCCATGAAATTTCTTAAATGTTAGAAACTATTTTATAAACCTTATGATAAGCCCCAAAGTTAAGCGAACTTTCTGGAAATTCCTTCCTTTTTTTTTTTTTTCCTTTCATTCCAAATGATTTGATGTGGGAGAAAGAAAGAAAAGTAAAGCAAGTGCAAAATGGAACAAATGTGACTTTTTTTTATAAGAATAATTGTCCATTTTTGCTTCGGCAGTTTCATATGAATTAAAGGAACTGCAGTTTAAAAATAAATTCCAAAAACTTTGTGAAATAAGTTGGAGGAAATACTCTCATTAAATCATACTTAAAAATCGAGAAAGACCATTTCAGAATATCTTTTTTGATGTTTTCTTATTATAATTTGAAAAGACAGAGTTTCTGAACTAAGAATGATTATTTTCTGTTGTATTACTTATTTTATATTGTATTGAAGAAGAAAAAAAAATATTAATTTTATACTTAAATATGAAAAAAAAAAAGATTTATCTATAAAAATTATGTTTCGCTAAAATTGTTTTTATTTCACAATTTCATAGAAATATAAAGTTCAAATAAGAACATTGTGATGTGTATGTCTACGTGAGATATCAGTTCAACTCTTTCTCTACATTAATCTTAATTGAAAAAAAATGAATGATTTTAATTGAAAAAAGTTACTCTAAAATTGCACGTTAAAAGATTTTCCTTTTTAGTATTTAATTAACATGTATTTTAATATTAGAGATATTTAATTAACCGTAGGACGTCCGTTAACTTTTTCTCCTAGCGCGCATGCTCATAGGAAACTGAGCATGCGCGCTAGGGAGAAAAAGCTAACGGACGTCTTACGGTAACTAATGTACGGTATGCAAAAACTCTCTATTCAACTGCCTAAAATACGCATTAATATAATTCAAAAGTTGATGTTGTAACAGTAATAAAATGAGAGCACACTGGTTTGAAATTTGCAAGAACATGAACTTGCAGACGATCTTTATTAATTCTTAGTTATATATTTCCACTTAAGTTTCTAGTAGATTTTATCCTTTCAGTAAATGTATTGTTAGATATAGTTTTAGAAGTCTGAAACATTATGCATTCAATTTCAGGTAAAGATATGAATTCAATTCGCCAATATGAGAACAACCAATTATGTTAACAATGCACGAGATTAGCGATAGCATTTTCCTAAAAATAATATTTTTAAGAAATGACCGCCATTGATACTATTACAGCTTCCCGTATTGAGGTGTTTTGAATTAATGTTGTAATTATCTCAAAGGATGTTAAAGGAGGGTATTTCACGTCATATCCTCCAAACTATATCTTGTTCTTCACACATAATAATTCTTCCGTCAAATAAATAATAACATTATAAAAGTAACTGCTTCATAATCTTTAATTTTTCCTCCTTTCCTCTCATGTTAGAGCTCCAATAATTCCTTAATTTCCTTGGATTAATAATTCTCGTGGTTATGATTTATGTTCCTATCATGCTGTCTATCTGATATAAGAAACACATTCAATTGATTAAAAATGGCGTAGGCTGTCGTGTTGACCCACTGATGTTGGGAAAATGTACTTCAGCGAAAATTCTCACGCTTTCTGATTTAGTAAAAATGGCCTGACTCGCATTATGTGTGGGGTCTGCAAAGAAAATAACTATTAAATGGAAACTTGTCTTTGACTACATTTCTTTTTTTAAACTTTTGGATATAAAAATAATTATTACAGCTGTATAAAATCGTTTTTAATTTGCTAATTTTTTTATGTACGACTTTTTTAGTTGGCAAGTCAGTGGATCAACGTGAAATGCTTGGTCTGTTGAGAAACTGGCAATTCACCTGAGAGTTTACTTATGCTTTGATTTCTTTTCTATTTTATTTTTCGATAACGGAGTGGTTACAATTTTTAGACACCTTCATAAATCGCAGTTTTCATTTGTGGTTTTTAGTACTTTAGACATTTTTAACTTTGAACAATTCCCTAAATACTCATGACACTTTAAAGGACATATGGGAGAAAGATTTTTCCCGATTCCAGACTTATTTTCATTGAAGATAGTAGGGAGGGGGGAGATATTTGTGTAGCGCAGTTGGAAATGCATTTAATTGGCTTTGGAATTGGCTGAATGGATTAAACTAACTTTTCAATTATTTCTATTTTTTTTCTGCTTTTCTGTTTCTTAATAATTTTGTCAAGTAAAAAAATACATGTAATGTAACAATAAAAGAAAGTATTTCAAAATAAGTAAAAGAGCTCACAATAGTTTATTGTATTAATTGGTTATTGGAGTCTCACATTAGTTTATTATATTAATTGGTTACTGAAACTTTCAATAGTTTATTGTAAATTTAATCTATATTCAATTTTGCTTTTGAAGATTTTTTCAGAACAATTCAGCTGTGGGGACAAAAATAACAATATAACTGGAATTAATTAGTGTTAATTGTTTGTGTGTGTCTGTTATATAAAAAAATATTTATTATGCAAAGTGAGGGTTTTCAGCAAAGTAATTAAATAAAAGTTTTAAATAAATTATTTAATCCATTTTTGACTGTTTAAATATGAATGATATATGATGCATCATGCACCTTTAATTGAGACATACTTATTTTGACTATTTCAATTGGAATTGGAATTTCATATTTCTGATTAATCAATTATGAATATAAACAAAACTTCACAATGACTCAAATAAATCATAATTAAGCAAGTTACGTAGTTACAAAAAAATATAATATACCAATTATATAAGTCAATAAATTGAAGAAAAATAAGAATTAGCAATAAGAAGAAATAAACAATACGAAAATACGAACATACATATGCAAGCAATAAGAAAATACAGGCATATACAATTCCCACAAATATCTGTAGCTTAATTAATATTTTTTTGTGTGTTGTTTGCTGCATTTTAATATGTACACCATGCCCTCGCCACATACACAAAAAGGACTGTTTACGTCTAATAAACTATAAAAAGGAAAATAAAACTATAGTTTTACGTCCTCCTCTATTTAATTAATATTGTTAATTAAAATATTTATGAACTATTTAGGAAGAAAAAAAAAACTCCTTATTTTTTTATAACTTTGTTTTGCTGAATTGATTTCAGTTAGACAATATCTGAAAAAAAGATTATTTTCCTTTTTTTCTCCGTTTTCCGTTTTCAAATCTTCAATTATTGGGGATAGCTAATGAGCCAAAAACAGAAAGAATGCGGATGTCATTAATATCCCCCAAATAATGAAATTTGATGTTTGTTTCGTTATTTTGTCTTTCGCAAAAAAGGCAGAATAAGGAAACGAATATTCTTCTTAAATTTCAGGAAAAAGTAAAGAGCTTTGCATTATTTACTATAAAAAACCCCTCTTTTTTTACGTATAAAATATGCATGCAAATTTTACAGACGTTATGTTGGAATCAAAAAACTAAAAGAAATTGAAGTTCAGATAATCGATTTCAAATGACAAATATAATCTCATTTTAATGAGATAATCTCATTTTAATGAGATGTTTATGTTTTTAAATCATTTTTTTTTATTTAAGACACTTTTATTTAAATTTAAAAATCCCTTATTATCAAGTAAATTATGCTCATTAAACATAATTAGAAGGAGTACAAACAATTAATAAAAATTGTACCTACCATATATTTTATATAAAATTTATAAAATTATAATTCATATATTCTAAATTTCTGTTAAATGAAACAGTAATATATCGCTGAATTTCATAATATTAATTCATTAATTTAGTTGATGAAACTGCCATTTGAATTTTTGGAATTTAATGTTATATTACCAGTTTTTGCCTCTATATCACAGATTATATAATTCGAAGTTAGGATGCAATTTTTCTCTACTATGAATTTTTTTTTCATATTGGTATATTAATTAATAGTAAATTATATTTATAACTTATATTAATAACTTATTTTTAAGAGTAACTTTAAATTCTTTTTTGAAATATGAAATATAATTCACAACTTTGAGTGTACAATTAAGTGGTATTAAATAAGTTAAAAAACAGTTGTAAAAAACAAACCTTTGCATTAATAGTAACAACAATAACAATGAGATTCCCATTATCTGTTTCTTTATTTTATTAGTTTTTTCCTTTATTTCACAGATTATATAACAACTGACATAAATTAAAACTATTATTTTATTAAAAATAAATCTTCATATTGGAGGAAAAGTAAATATTTATATTAAAAGTGATACATAATAAAAAAAAATATTATTATAATATACATGAACTTATTATAACAACATATTTTTGTTGGTGTTTCAGGATTAGTAACACGCAATTGTGAAAGACTTTGAAATATTTGGCGATTCTTAAAATATATTTTGACTGTAACTTTTTCAAATTACTCAAGAGAGGAAATTTCATTTCACAGAAGATACCAAGTAAGGACAGAAACTCATAATAAGAAAAGAATTTTACTTTTGTTTATGTGAAATTCTGTGAAATTTCTTAAATGTTAGAAACTATTTTATAAACCTGAAGATAAGGCCCAAAGTTAAGCGTACTTTCTGTAAATTCCTTCTTTTTTTTTCTTTCATTCGAAACGATTTGATGTGGAAGAAGAAAGAAAAGTAAAGCAAGTGGAAAATGGAACAAATGTGAATTTTTTTCATAAAGGAAATTATTTATTAAAGGCACTGTAGTTTAAAAATAATTTCAAAAACTTTCTGAAATAAGTTGGGAAAATACTCTCATCAAATCATACTTAAAAATTGAGAAAGACCATTTCAGCATATCTTTTTTTGATGTTTCGTATTATTATTTGAAAAAAAAGTGATTCTGAACTACGAATGAATATTTCATATTTCATTTCTTTGAAAAAAATAATAATTTTACACATAAAAACGAAAAAAATAGGCTTTATCTATATAAATTATATTTGTCTAAAATTGCTTTTGTTACAGAATCTCATAGAAATTTTAATTAAAAAATCTCTTTACTCTAAAATAGCACTTTAAAATCTTTTGTGTTTTAGTAATTAAATAACATGTTGTTTAGTTTGATTGCATAAAACACATATTAGTATAATTCAAAATCTTTATTTATATGCATTGATGATGTCTCAGTATTAATATTAGAGCACACTGGCTAGAAACTTGCAGGATAGCAAGAATGATAAATACGAACTTTAATAATGATATCGTTATTTATTACCACTTACTATTCTGGTAGATTTTAGCCATTCTATAAATGTGACAGATATTATTATAGAAATCTGAAATATTACACATTCAGTTTTAGAAAAGTTCTGAATTCATTTCGCTCAAAAGGAGGACAGCCAGTTATGTAGCAATACAATTAGATCAGCTGTAACAATTTCTGAAAAAAAAAAAAATTTTAAGAAAAAAGGCCACTATTGATACTATCACCATCCAGTATTTAGGTAATTTGAATAATGTTATGATGATCTCTAAAGATGTCAACAAATAGTAATTCATATCATAACATTCAAATTTTACTTTATCTTTCACTTTAAATAATTAGTTTATTAAATAAATAACAAAATATAAAAGTGACTGCAGAATATTCTTTAATTTTTTCTGCTTTCCTCTTATGTTACAGCTTTAATAAGACCTTAATATCCTTGGATTACTAATTCTAATGCTCATTATTTATGTTCCCATTGTTTATTGTTTAGCATGTACAAGATGACAGAAGTCTCTGTCTGATATGATTGTCTATCCGATACAAGAAACAATTTCAATTGACTTAAAAGGGAGTAGGCGGTTGCGTTGATCCCCACCCATATTCGTGGAAATTACTCTCCAGTGAGAATTCTCACGCTTTGTAATTTAGCAGAAATGGCCTGGCCGATATAATGTGTGGGGTCAGCCAAGAAAGTAACTGATAAAATTAGTTATTGCTTTAATTTCTTTTCTTTTCACTTTCAGATACAAAAATAATTATTACATCTGTATAAAATGGCTAATTTTTTTCCGTAAGACTTTTTTAGTTGACAAATTAGCGGGTCTACATGAAATGCGTTTGAAATATTCGCTTTATTTTTCTAATAAATTTCAAAATAGGTAAAATAAACTATATACGGCTTTGAAGTCAGTAATAGTTTAATGTAAATTTAAATCTATTAATTTTGCTTTTGGAAATTTTGTGGAGAGCACAATTCATCTGTAGAGATGAAAATAGAAAAACAAAAAGCATTAATCAGCGTTACTTTGTGTGTGTGTTTTATCAACAAATATTTCTCTTTCAAATTGTGACGCTTTTATGCAAAGTAATTTAATAAAAGTTTTCGATAAATTATTTAATTTTCTTTTGCTTGTTTAGACAATAACGATATATACATCATGCTTCTGTAATTTAGACAGGCTTATTTATTTATTTATTTGCTATCTATGTTAGGAATTGTAATTTAAAATGTTTGATTAATTAAACTACATATAAATGAAATTTCATAAAAATTTAAATAAATTCTAATTTCGCTAATAAATTAAACTAAAACAAAATCAGAATAACAATTTTTCTAACTATACACTGAAGTGACAAAAGTCATGGGATACCTCTTAATATCGTGTCAGCACTCCTTTCGCCCGGCGAAGTGCAGCAACTCGACGTGGCATGGACTAAACAAGTCGTTGGAAGTCTTCTGCAGGAATATTGAGCCATGCTGTCTCGATAGACGTCCATAATTGTGAAAGCGTTGATAGTGCTGAACAGATTCGATGATGTTAAATGCTCGATGAAATCGGGCGATCTAGGTGGCCAGATCATTCGTTGGAATTGTCCAGAATAATATTAGAAACATAAGCATAACATAATATTTGAACATAAGCATTTCCATCAATGTTCGGTTAAGAACCAAGTCCATACCATGAAAAAAACAGCCCACACCATTAGTGCGGAGCCACCACCAGCTTGAACAGTGCCTTGCTGACAGTTTGGGTCCATGGCTTCGTGGGGTCTGCGCCTCACTCGAAACCATCATACCAACTGAAATGACTCATCGGACCAGGCCACGGTTTTCCATTCATCTAGTGACCAACCGATATTAGTCGCTGCAAATGTCGTTCTGTCAGTAAAGGCACTCGAGTCGGTCTTCTGCTGGAATAGCCCAAGAAAAAATAAGCAATTCTAACAAACAAGCGTACGTCCCACATTAATTTGAAGAATTTAACTTTGCAAACAGGCGGTCGACCACTGCGCTGAAAATGGGATGAACATACATGGATCTGGGAATAACGATTTCCGAAATAAGAAGCTCCAATACAGTCATATATCATCACGGCAAAATCTCTTCACAAATAACTTGAACAGAAATGAAAGCTCTGTTAAGGCACCTGTTCTACGCGATGCTACTGCCATCTGAAAAAGCTATCCCATGACTTTTTTTGTCTTGAATTCATCTTTAAAATAGTTTCCTTAAAATTTTAAAATAACGAATACTATTGATAAAATAATTAAGCAAGTTACGTAGTTAAAAAATATATCATATAATATACCAATTAGTCATATATAAGTCAATAAATTGGATGAAAATAAGAATTAGCTGTAAGAAGAAATAAACACTACGAAAATATGAACATACATACATAAACAATAAGAAAATACAGTCATATAATTCCCACAAATATCTACACCTTAATTAAAAAGTTTTTTGTCTTGTATGCTGCATTTTAATATCTACACCATGAGGTCGTCACGCACACAAAAAGGACGTTTACGTCTAATAAACTATAAAAAGGAAAATAAAACTATAGTTTTACGTCTTCCTCCATTTAACTAATATTATTAATTAAAATATTTAGAAGCAATTTTGGAATGAAAAACACTCATTTTTTTATATCTATATTTTGTTCAAATGATTTCAGTTAGTCAATATCTAAAAAAATTTTTTTCCTTTTTTTTCCCCGTTTTCCGTTTTCAGAATCTTAATTATTGGGGATAGCTAATGAGCCAAAAACAAAAAGAATGCGGATGTCATTAATATCCCCCAAATAATGAAATTTGATGTTTGTTTCGTTTTTGTCTTTCGTAAAAAAGGCAGAATAATGAAGCAAATATTCGTTTTAAGTTTCAGGAAAAAGTAAAGCGCTTTGCATTATTTACTACAAAAAAAAAAAAAAAAAAAAAAGAAAGAAGAAGAAGATATTGTTTTCTATATATATAATATTCATGCAAATTTTACAGACGTTATGCAGGACTTGAATAACTAAAAGAAATTGAAGCACAGATACACGATTAAATGACATATATAATCTCATTTTAATGAGATTGGAGAAAATGTTTATATTTTTAAATCTTTTTTATTTATTTAGCACAATTTTATTTAAATTTAAAAAAAAAAAACTTATACCTGTAAGTAAATTATGCTCATTAAACATAATTGGAAAATGTACGTATAATTAACAAAAAGTCGCTTAAAAGTTTAAAATTTTTTTTAATTAATAGAAATACAATTCATATATTCTTTTTCTGTTAAATAAAACAGTAATATACCGCTTCCTTTTATAATAATAATTTATTAATTTAGTGGGTGAAACTGAAATTTGATTTTTTGGAATTTAATGCTTTATTATCAGTTTTTAATTAATAGTAATTTAAACTTATAACTTTAAATTCTTTTTTGATATATGTGATATAATTCACAAATATGTTTGTTGTTGTTTCTTATCCCATGTGGCTGGTCAAGCCCACGAGCCCATACGTGCTCATGGTTGAAAGGGAAGGAAGCGGCTTCTGTTGCGATGGAGCACCCGTAGGTAGAAGCCTGACTTTTGCTCCGTGACGCTCTTACAGTCATGGGAGACCGGGACCTACGGCTTAAAGTGGATTCCGAACCACTATAAACATCCATGGCACCGCCGGGATTCGAACCCGAAACCTGTGGCACCGAGCGCCAGAGCGCTAGACACTCGGCCATTCAGGTCCCAAATTTGCCAACGGCACGCGGTGTTCCCAGGTGGTCACCCACCCAAGTACTGACCGCGCCCAATGATGCTTGACTTCGGGGATCTAACGAGAACCGGTATATTCAGCATGATTCACAAATATTGTGTGTACAATTATTCAATAGTAATAAATAAATTAACAAACAGTTGTTCTAAACAAACTTTTGCATTAATAGTAACAACAATAACAATGACATTCCCATTATAAGTTTTTTTTTTTTTTTTTTTTTTTATCATTTCCTTACTGTATGTCACAGTTTATGTAACAACAAATATAAATTAAAAACTACTGTTTTATTAAAAACAAATCTACATATTGAAGTAAAAGTAAATGTTTATATTAAAAGTGATAAATAAATAAAATCACATTATAATAATATATACAAATTTATTATATCAATTTAATATTTCAATAAAAACTACTTTTGTTGATGTTTCAGGATTAAAGAAAAGCAATTGTGAAAGACAAAAATATTTGGCGATTTAAAAATATATTTTCACTGTAACTTCTTCAAAATACTCAAGAGAAGAAATTTCGTTTCACAGAAGAGACCAAGTAAGAACAGAACTTCATAATAATAAAAGAATTTTACTTTTGTTTATTGGAAATTCTATGAAATTTCTTAAATGTTAGAAACTATTTTATAAACCTTAAGGTAAGCCCCAAAGTTAAGCGAACTTTCTGGAAATTCCTTCTTTTTTTCTTTCATTCCAAGCGATTTGATGCGGTAAAAGAAAGAAAAGTAAAGCAAGTGGAAAATGGAACACATGTGAATTTCTTTTTATAAGAATAATTGTCCATTTTTGCTTCGGCAATTTTGTAGGAATTAAAGGAACTGCAGTTTAGAAATAAATCCAAAAACTTTGTGAAATAAATTGGGAAAATACTCTCATTAAATCATACTTAAAAATTGGCTTAGACCATTACAGCATATCTTTTTTGATATTTTCGTATTATAATTTGAAAAGTCTGAGTTTCTGAACTAAGAATGAATGTTTACTATTGCATTATTTTGAAAAGTAATAATAATTTTACAATCAAAAATGAAAAAAAAAGTTTTATATATAAAAATTATATTTCTCTAAAATTGCTCTTTTTCAAAATTTCACAGAAATAAAGTGTTCATCTAAACAATTGTGATGTGCGTGTCTATGTGGGATAAAAGTTCATTTCTTTCTTTGCATTAAACATAATTGAAAAAATATTTATTTGATTGGTATGAATTAAAATTATTTTCATTAAATTAATTAAAAAATTATTTAATTATTTAAATTATTTAAAATTGTTTAAATTATTTAAATTTTTCTAAATTTATTTAAATTTATCTAAAATTATTAAAAAATTATTTTAATTAAAAAATATCTTTTCTGTTTTTTTGTCTGTAAAATGACACATTAAAATATTTTTGCTTTGTAATTAATTAACATGCAGTTTAGTATTCATTGCATTAAACACATATCAGTAAAATTCTAAATCATTAACTATGCGCATTGATAATGTCTCAGTACTAATATGAGAGCACTCTGGTTCGATACTTGCAGATACCAAGAATGACAAATACGATTATGTTATTGTTGTTCATTGACATTTAAGTTTTCTGGTAGAGTTTATCAATTCGGTTGTTTTAGAAATCTGAAATATTACACGTTCAATTTCAGATAAAGATCTAAATTGAATATTCTCAAAATGATAACAAGCAATTATGTTAGCAATGCACAAATTCAACGGGTAACCCTTTCTTAGAAATAACATTGTAAAGAAAAGTCCACTGTTGATACCATCACAGAATCCCATATTGGCGAGATTAAGATGGTGATCCCTGAGGATGTTAAAGGATGGTAATTCACATCATAGCATCCAAACTATACCTTTTCTTCACGTTAAATAAATCTTTCATTGAATACATAATAACAACATAAAAGTAACTGTATCATATTCTTTAATTTTTCCTCTTGTCCTCTCCTCTTACAGCTTCAATAATGCCTTAATTTAATCGGATTAATAATGCAAATGTCTGTGATTTATGCTTCTATCATGTTGTCTGTCTTATACAAAAAACTCATTGAGTTAACTGAAAGATGCGTAGTTGGTCGCGTTGATCCACGGATATTTTTAGAAATTACTATCCAGCGAGAATTATCACTTCTTCTGATTTCTCAGAAATGGCCAGACCGATAGAATATGTGGGGTCCACAAAGAAAATAACTATTAAGCAGGAAATTTATTTTTGCTTTCATTTCCATTTTTTTTCAATTCCTACTATTAGTTCACGCTCTCCCTATATATATCTTGTTCAAATTTTCAATCGTTAATAAAATACTTTTTAATTCATCCACTCAAGTTCAAATACATTTTTTTGAACTTGTAGTGGATGACACTGGATGTTAATACAGTTTTTTTCAAATATTAATTCATTAATTAAATTTAATTAATTAATTTTAGTTTTTTTTAGATTTAAGTTGCATATATCTACCAATAGATGGTGGCAGATAAACATAAAAATTGAATGAAAATTATTTATAAAGGACTTTCTGAAATATATAGTGAAAATAAAGAAGGAATTGACTTAAAAAGATTTTTTTTTATATTACTTGTTTCCCTTTTAGATATAAAATTAATTACTACACCTGTATAAAATGGTTTTTAATTGCTAATCTTTTCCCTGTAAGACATTTTTAGTTCACAAGTCCCTGGATCGGCGTGGCCTATTGAGAAAATGACAATTCACCTGACAGTTTGCTTGTTCTTTCATTTCTTTTCCATTTTATATCTGGATATCAGAGTAGTTACAATATTTAAACAATTTCTCAAATCGCATTTTTCCTTTGTTGTTTTTAGTACTTTAGATATTTTTAGCTTTAAACAAGCCCTCAAATACTCATGACACTTTAAAGGACATAAGGGAGAAAGATTTTCCCCAGTTGCAAACCAGTTTCCATTGAAGTTGGAAGGGGGGGGGGGGGTGACATTTCAGTACCGCTGTTGGAAATGTATTTAATTGGCTTTGGAATTGGTTGAATGGATTAAACCGGCTTTTTATTTTAATGTATTATTATTTTTTTCTTTTTGCAGCTTTTCTGTTTCTTAATAATGTTGTCAAGTAAAACAAATATCTGTAATGTAGAAAATAAAAGTGAATACTTTAAAATAAGAAAAGGATCTCACAATAATTTAATTTATCAATTGGTTATTGGCGATCACAATAGTTTATTATAAATTTAAACTATATTCAGTTTTGCTTTTGAGGATTTTATGGACAGAACAATTCAGCTTTGGAGATAAAAATAACAATACAAATAACATTATTCAGTGTTAATTTTGTGTGTGTGTGTGTTTTTTTTTATATATAAAAATATTTATTTATTAAACAAATCGTGAAGTTTTTAAGCAAAGTAATTAAATAAAAGCTTTTGATAAATTCTTTAATTTATTTCTGATTGTTTAAACATGAATGATATATGCATAATGCACTTTTAATCGAAACGCTTAATTTTTGCTATCTTAATTAGGAATTGGAATTTAAAAATTTCTGATTAATCAACTATAAAACGAAATGAAATTTCATAATGATTTAAATAAATGCATTCATTTATGCACTAAATTATAACAAAAACAGGACAACAATTTTTCTAACAAAGGAAACTCATCATTAAAATAGTTTCATAAAAATTTTTAAACAACAAATAATTTTGATAAAAAAAATTATTCAAGTTATGCAGTTACAAAAATGAATAATATACCGATTGTGTAATTCAATAAATTGAAAAAAATTACGAATTAGCAATAAGAAGATATAAACAATAAGAAAATGCCAACATGTACATATAAACAATAAAAAAAATGCATGCATATATACAACAACAAATATCTATACCTTAATTAAAATATTTTCTTGTCTTGTTTGCTGCATTTTAATATCTACACTATGCGATCGTCACGCACATAGAAAAGACAGTTTACGTCTAATAAACTATAAAAAGGAAAATAAAACTATACCTTTACGTCTTCCTCCATTTAATTAATTAAAATATTTAGAAACTATTTTGGAGAGAAAAAAAAGGATTATTTTTTTATAATTTTGTTTTTCTCAAATGATTTCAGTTAGTCATTATCAAAGAAAAAGATTATTTTATTTTTTCTTTTTTTTCCCCGTTTTCCGTTTTCAGAATCTTAATTATTGGGGATAGCTAATGAGCCAAAAAACAAAAGAATGCGGATGTCATTAATATCCCCAAATAATAAAATTTGATGTTTGTTTCGTTTTTGTTTTTCGTAAAAAAGGCAGAATAATGAAGTGAATATTCGCCTTAAGTTTCAGGAAAAAGTAAAGTTATTTGCATTATTTACTACAAAAAAACATCGATTTTTTTATGTATAAAATATGCATGCTCATTTTACAGACGTTATGTAGGAATTGAATAACTAAAAGAAATTGAAGCTCAGATACGCGATTGCAAATGACATACATAATCTCATTTTAATGAGATTGGAGAAAATGTTTATATTTTTAAATCATTTATTATTTATTTAGTACAATTTTATCTAAATTTAAAAATCTTATATGAGCAAGTAAATTTTGCTCATTAAACATACTTAGAAATGTATATATAATTAACAAAAATTGGCTCTACATTTCCTTTTTATAAAATTAATAGAAATATAATTCATATATTCTATGTTCCTGTTAAATAAAAATACTGCGTCATTTATTTTATAAATTTGTTTATTTACTGAATGAAACTGTCATTTGATATTTTGGAATTTAATGTTTAATTATCATTTTTGTTTTACTTTATATCACAGAATTTATAATTCGAAGTTAGGAAGCAATTTTTTTAAACTATGAATTTTTTCATATTGGTAAATTAATTAATAGTAATTTATATTTATAACTTCTAATTCATTTTTGAAATATGTAATATAACTCACAAATTCTGTGTGTACAATTATTCAGTAGTAATAAATAAGTTAACATTGTATTAAACAAACTTGTGCATTATTAGTATTAACAATAACAATGGGATTGCCATTATCAGATTCTTTTTTTTTATCAGTTTTTTTCCTGTATGTTACAGATTATTTGTTGCGATAATTATAACAACAATAACGTATGAGATTCCCATTAACAGTTTCATTTTTTATTAATTTTTTCATGCATGTCCCAGATTATTTTTTGCATTAATAATAAGTACAATTACTCATGAGATTCCCATTATGAGTTTCTTTATCAGTTTTGTGCTGTATACATAGATTATATAATTCTTAAGTTCGAATGCCCTTTTTCTTAACTATGGACTTTTTTCATATCGCTTAATTCGTTAATAGTAATTTATATTTATAATTTTAAATTCTGTTTGAATTCGCTTGAAAGGAGGACAACCAATTGTGTTAGCAATACACTTTGATCCACTGTAGCATTTTCTCCAAAATAATATTTTTAAGTAACGGCCGCCATTGATACTATCACGATATCCAAATTGAGGTGTTTTAAATTAATGTTATAATGATCTCTAAGGATATTAACGGATGAAAATTCACATCATAATCTCCAAACTATATATTGTCCTTCACATTAATTATTTCATTTTATACATAATAACAATGTAAAAGTAAATGCATAATATTCTTTAATTTTTCCTCTTTACCTGCCATGTTACAACTTCAATAATTAATTTCCTTGGATTAATAATGCTAATGGTTGTGATTTATGCTTACATCATGTTGTCTATATGATACAAGAAACCCCTTCAATTGGTTGAAAGAGGCGTAGATTATTTAGTTGATCCACGAATGTCAGGGGATATTATTCTCTAGTGAGAATTCTCACGCTTTCTGATTTAGCAGAGATATCCTAGCAGACATGATAATGTGGGGTCTGCAAAGAAAATACCAATTTAGAACAAAAATATTGTTTACTTTAGCTTTTTTATTTTTAGATATAAAAATAATTATTATGTCTGTATAAAATGGCTTTTAATAGTGTTTTTTTTTTCCATAATTCCTTATTAGTTGACAATTCAGCGGGTCAAAGTGAACTGTTTTGTCTGCTGAGAAAATGACAATTCACCTGAGAGTTTACTTGTGCTTCAAATTCTTTTCTATTTTATTTCTGGATATCTGACTAGGTACAATTTTTAGATACCTTCTCAAATTGCAGTTTTCATTTGCTGATTTACTTTAGACAGTTTTAACATCGATTTCAGAAAAAAAAAGCCCTCAAACACCCATGATACTTTAAAAGACATAAGAGGGAAATATATTTTTGGTTCCAAACCGTTTTTCATTGATGTTGTGGGGAAGACATTTGAGTAGAGCATTTAGAAACACATTTAGTTGGCTTTGGAATTGATTGAATGGATTAAATTGACTTTTCAAATATATCTTTTTCTTATTGTTTTTGTTGCTTTCCTGTTTCTGAATAATGTTGTCAAGCATAAGAAATACATATAACGTAGAAAATAAAATTAAATATTTCAAAATATGGAAAAGGAACTATATACGGTTATGAAGTTGAAAATAGTTTGTTTAAAATTAAAATCTGTATTCAGTTTTGGCCTTAGAGATTTTATGAAAATAACAATTCAGCTGCGGATATTAAAATAGAAATACAAACATCATTAATCAGTATTACTTTATGTGCATGTTTCATAAACAAATATAGCTACCACAAATCAAAATTATCGCAACACCCCGTATTGAGGTGTTTTGAATTAATGTCATAATGATCTCTAAGGATATTAACGGATGGCAATTCATATCATAACCTCTAAGCTATACGTTGTTCTTCACATACAATAATTATTTCATTAAATAAATAATAACATTATAAAAGTAAATGCTTCATAATCTTTAATTTTTCCTCTTTTCCTCTCATGTTACAGCTTCAATAATTCATTAATTTACTTGGAATAATAATGCTAATGTTTATGATTTATGTTCCCGTCATGTTATCTATCTGATACAAGAAACCCATTCAATTGATTGAAAAAGGCGTAGGCTGTCGCGTAGATCCACGGATGTTTGGGAAATTATTCTCATGCTTTCTGATTTAGCAGAAATGGCCTGACAGACAGGATATGTGAGGTCTGCAAAGAAAATAACTAACACAATGTTTGTTTTACTTTAATTTCTTTTTTTTTTTCACTTTTAGATATAAAAATAATTATTACAGCTGTATAAAATGGTCTTTAATTGCTAATTTTTGTTCTGCAATACTTTTTAGTTGATACAGTGAGTCTATGTGAAATGAGTGGTTTGCTGAGAAAAGGGCAACTAACCTGAGATTTTACTCGTTCTTTCAGTTTTTCCTGTATGTCACAAATAATATAGCAACTAACATAAATTAAAACTATTATTTTATTAAATATAAATCTTGATATGGAAGTAGAAGTAAATATTTATATTAAAAGTGAAAAATAATTTTAAAAAAACATACTATTGTAATAATATATAGAGACTTATTATAACAATATATTATTTTTATAAAAACAACATTTCTTGGTGTTTTAGAATTAGAGAAAAGCAATTGTGAAATATTTGGCGATTCTTAAAATATATTTTGACTCTAACATTTTTTCAGAATACTCAAGAGAAGAAATTTCATTTTACAAAAGTAAGGACAGAAACTCATAACAAGAAAAGAATTTTACTTTTGTTTATGTGAAATTCTATGAAATTTCTTAAATGTTAGAAACTATTCTATAAACCTTAATCTCTAAAGTTAAGCGAACTTTCTGGAAATTCCTTTTTTTTTTCTTTCGTTCCAAACCATTTGAAGTTGAAGAAAGAAAGGAAAGTAAAGCAAGTGGAAAATGGAACAAATGGGAATTTTTTTATAAGAATAATTGTCCATTTTTGCTTCGGCAATTTTATATGAATTAAAGGAACTGCAGTTTAAAAATAAATCCAAAAACTTTGTGAAATAAGTTGCGGCAAATACTCTCATTAAATCATACTTAAAAATTGAGGAAGAACATTTCCGCATACCTTTTTTGATGTTTTCTTATTATAATTTGAAAAGATAGAGTTCCTGAACTAAGAATGAATATTTTTTATTGTATTACTCATTTTATATTGTACTGAAGAAAAAAACAAAATTTTACATTAAAATGCGAAAAAAAAAAAAAGGTTTTATAAATATTAAGTACATTTCTTTCTCTATATTGAACGTAATTGAAAAAAAATTATTTAAATGGTATTAATTAAAAATATTAAATTATTTTAATGGTAAAATTATATAATTTTTTTTAATTATTTAAATTATTAGAAATTATAAAAAAAATTAATTATTAAAAATTTATCGTAATTATAATTTTAATTAAAAAAAACACTTTGTTGTAAAATTTCACGTTAAAATTTTTTCTTTTTATATTTAATTAACATGAAGTTTAATATTGATTGCATAAAACACATACCAGTAAAATTCTAAATCATTATTTATACGCATTGATGATGTCTCAGTACTAAATGGAAAACACACTGGTTTGAAACTTGCAGGATCGCAAGAATGATATTATAAATACGATCTTTAATAATGTTATCGTTATTCATGTCCCTTAATTTTCTGGTAGATTTCATCCATTCAGTAAACGTACTGTTTTAGAAATCTGAAAAATTAGACATTCAATTTCAGATAAAGATCTGAATTCAATTCGCTCAAAAGGAGGACAACCAGATATGTTGGAAATACACGAGGTCAGCTGTAGCATTTTCTAAAATATAATATTTTAAAGAAATTGCCACCATTGATCACAGGTGGTAATTGACAGGCAATCACAACATCCCATATTGGGGTATTTTGAATAATGTTATTATGATCTCCAAGTATGTTAATGGATGGTAAACTTTACCTTGTTCTTCAGATTAAGTAATTCTTTCATTGAATGCATAATAACAATATAAAAGAAACTGCTTCATATTCTTTAAGTTTTCCCCTTTTACTCTTATGTTACAGCTTCAATAATTCATTAATTTTCTTGGACTAATAATGCCATTGGTCATGATTTATGTTTCCGTCATGTTGTCTATCCGATACAAGAAACCCATTTAATTGATTGAAAGAGGCTCAGAAGATCGCGTTGATCCACGGATGTTAGGGGAAATTATTCTGCAGCGAAAATTCTCGCGCTTTCTAATTTTACAGAAATAGCCTGGCTGGCATGATGTGTGGGGTCTGCAAAGAAAATAACTAGTAAAATTATTTTTTTTTTGCTTAATTAATTAAATTTGTTTTTGCTTTTAATTTCTTTTTTTTTTTCACTTTTAGATATAAAAATATTTATTATAGCTGTATAAAATGGTTTTTAATTTGTTTTATTTCTTTCTGTGAGACTTTTTTTGTTGACAAGTCAGTGGGTCAACATGAAATGCGTGGTTTGATGAGAAAATGACAATTCACCTGAGAGTTTAATTGCGCTTTCATTTGTTTTATCTATTTTATTTCTAGATATTGAAGTAGCTATAATTTTCAAACAACATCTCAAATTGCATTTTTCATTTGTTGTTTTTCGTATGTTAGACATTTTTAGCATTGATTTCAGAAAAAAAAACTTGTCATGACATTTAAAAGGACATAAGACTGAAAGATATGTTCGGTTGCAGATAGCTTTCCATTGATGTAGGAAAGGCTATGTGCTTCGAATTGCGTATTTGCAAACACATTTAGTTGGCTTTGAAATTGGCCGAATGGATTAAATTGGGTTTTCAAATATTTTTTGTTATTGCAATTTTTGCTGCTTTTCTTTCTCTTAATAATGTTGTCAAGAAAAAAAATGCATATAATGTAGAAAATAAAAGTGAATATTTCAAAGTAGTTAAAGGGAACTACATAAATTTTTGAAGACATTTTTTAAATTTTGATTTATTTTTAGACATTGTTTTAGAAATTGGCAATAATTTATTGTAAATTTAAATCTATATTAAATCTATATATTTTGCTTTTGGAGATTTTATGGCGAGAACAATTCGACTGTGGAGATATAAATAAAAAAGAAAACAGCATTAATACGTGTTAGTTGTTTTTGTCTGGGTGTTTTATAAAGCAAAATAATTCTCATATAAATCGTGAGGTTTCTACGCAAAGTAATTTAATGAACGTTTTTGATAAATTCTTTAATTTACTTTTGACTCTTAAACATGAATGATATATGTATCATGCTCCTTTAATTGAAACGCTTATTTTTGCTATCTCATTTAGGAACTGTAATCTAATATTTCTGATTAATCAATTATGAATCGAAATGAAATTTCATAATGACTTAAATAAATTCTAATTTTGTTTATGAATTAAATTATAACAAAAACAGGATAACAAGTTTTCTAACTACTAAAAGGATGACATCATCGTTAAAATAGTTTCATTAAAATTTATAAATAGCAAATAATTTTGGTAGAATAATTAATCAAGTTACGTAGTTACCAAAATACTTAATATACCAATTATATAAGTCAATAAATTGAAGGAAAATAAGAATTAGCAATAAAAAGACATTAGTAATATGAACATATAAGCACTAAGAAAATGAATGCATATATAACTCCAACGAATATCTATACCTTAATTTAAAAAAAAATTTTCTTGTTTGCTGCATTTTAATATCTACGCCATGCAATTGTCACTCTCACAAAAAGGACTGTTTACGTCTAATAAACTATAAAAATTAAATGAAAACTACAGTTTTACGTTTTCCTCTAATTAATAAATATCATTAATTAAAATATTTAGAAACTATTTTGGAGAAAAAAAATCATTAAAGTTTTTCATAACTTTTTTTTGCTCAAATGATTTCAGTTAGTCAATATCTAAGAAAAATATTATTTTTTTTCCTTTTTTTCCCCGTTTTCCGTTTTCAGAATCTTAATTATTGGGGATAGCTAATGAGCCAAAAACAAAAAGAATGCGGATGTCATTAATATCCCCCAAATAATGAAATTTGATGTTTGTTTCGTTTTTGTGTTTCGCAAAAAAAGGCAGAATAATGAAGCGAATATTCCTCTTAAGTTTCAGGAAAAAGTAAAGCGCTTTGCATTATTTACTACAAAAAAAACCCCTCTTTTTTTATGTATAAAATATGCCTGCAAATTTTACAGACGTTATGTTGAAATTGAAAAACTAAAAGAAATTGAAGCTCAGATACACGATTGCAAATAACATATATAATCTCATTTTAATGAGATTGGGGAAAATGTTTATATTGTTAAATCATTTTTTATTTATTAATATACTTTTATTTAAATTTAAAAATCTCAAATTAGCAAATAAATTTTGATCATTAAACATAAATATAAAATGTACAGATTATTAGTAAAAACTATCCCTATATTTTAATTTTAAAAATTAATAGAAATATAATTTACATATTCTAGGTTTCTGTTGAATAAAACAATAATGTGCTGCTTCATCTTATAATATTAACTTATTACTTTAGTTGATGAGACTATCATTTGATTTGTTTTCTGGAATTTAATATTTAATATTTTATTTTAAAATACTATTTAAAAGCTCATTTAAAATCCTAAAATCTGTTTAATTTAATTTTAATCGGTAAAAATTTAATCATTATTTCTAAAATCTGTAAAAATATTTTAAACTCTAATTCTAAAAAAAAAATTATTAAACACAACTTAATCAATATGGAAAAGTAATTTATCCCAATTCCATACATTTATTCCAAGAATAGAGTAAGAATTCGCCATCTACGAGAAATATTTTACGGACCACAGGGGGAGAAAAAATTTTTTAATTAAATTGAATCCGCCATGATTTCGCACTAAAATTATGCAGCTTAACGGCGAAGAATAAAAGAAAAATGTTTAAATAAATTATGTTCGAGATTTGGGGCAACCGTCTTTAAAACCATCTGTTTAAAAAATTAGTAGTTAGTCATGGCGTTGTTGGTTGTAATTTAGGCTTCGCATTGTAGTAATTGTTTTGTTAGTTAGTAGTCTGTTTTGGTATTGTAGAAAATAAATGACATATTAGTGTTAAGATCTTGTCACAATTCTAACATTTCAATAATAATATTCACTTTATGTTAACCGTTTTTCGGGAGCCAAATATTTCTACTTTCGTAAAAGTTTCAGAGTTGCAGATTACGCAATATTTAACTAACACCATTACGTCTTCAAAGGCGAATACACCCATATCCGCCTACAATCTATACTAATTCTAATCTTAAAAAAATTATTATAAACAATCTAATCAATATGTGTAAGTAATTTCTCCCACGTTCGTTCATTTGTTCCAAGAATATGTTCATTGATTCTTTTTTCATAATCCCTAGATGATAATTTCATGAATGTTCTCATAGGATAATGTGTTCGGAAGAAGTTTGAATTCCTACCAAAATTTTATTTAGAAAGATTTTTAAAGCAAGATTATCTGAATATTAATACAAATGCAAAATGTGAATGATAATTTCATGACTGTTAGTCTCGAAATAGAATTGGACATTACATGCTCAATCTTTCTTGGAAATAGTCTAACAACTATATGTAAAATATTATTAAAAAAGTTTAATCTAATAAAAAATATTTTAAGAATGCAAAATGCAAAGACACTTGTTGTGTTTTATTCGAAACGGTTAATGGAATAGGATACGGAAAATCATATATTTTATCGAATTGCAGTATAACATCCGTTTCTGAGCAATAAAAGAATTTCTATTTTCTGCAGTTTTATTATTCTAGTAAAAAAGACACTCACAATAGGAGCATCTGCTTTATTTTATACTGTTTTAAAATAATAATAAATTTAGTTATAAAAGTTTTTTCCATCAAAAAGAATTTCTTTTCTTTCGTATAAGTTATCACTAGATGTTATCAAATAAAGTTTCTCTAAAACACACACAAAAAAAAAGACAAAAACACTTTTATTCCCAAATTTAATTAAAAAATTAGCAATGTTCGTACAAACGCCATTCATTAAATATAAATATTGTTTACAGTATTTTCCTATTATAAATATGTCAAATAGCAAAATATGTAAGATATATACTGCAAATTAAGCAGTATTTTATAAGAAATAGACTGCTTTTATAATGCTAAAGTACATTCGTTACTGATACGACAGATATATAACAGATTCAGCATTAATGATGCAGTTTAGAGGGGCAAGGCGGAGAAGAAAAGTTGCCCCTTTTTTGTTAAAAAATTTATGCATATTTATTCATTCATGCATCTGACCAAATTTATGTATACTCCTTTAAGAGGATAGGTTCATGACCCTGCCCTTCAATTTTGGATCTGCATTTCCACCATATCCACCAAGAATCCACCATGCATTCCCACAGAAAGCTGTAACCTTGAACTCAAGGTTGATAGATCCTCCTTTCAAGGACGGGTTTACCCTTTACTAGACTTTGGAACCGATAATGGAGAGGGAGAAAGAGAAAAGGGAGTGTGAAAGTCGAGAGAAGAGTTCCAGGCAGTACTGAAGGTACAAAGACCTTTAAACAAACTGGCTTTTGTCAATATTTGTTATATAATTGTGTTTTGTGTGTTATGTTTTGCAGTTGCGCAGTGCTTTCTTAGCAAATTTTAATAAATATGCCAGCTGAACATCACATTTTATTCTGAGAAATAATGTAGTTTGTATCCCCGAAAAACATTGAATCAACACTGCTCGCATATCAGACCCTAACTTGTACTCTAAAACTACTGCTTTAAACATTCATTTAGCATAATTGTAAAAAAGTTTAATTGATGTTTATTATGTAAAATATGAATATGAAATTAAAAACTAAAATATTAATTTCAATTAAAAAGTAAAATCATTTGCTACTTCCTGAGTAATTATCTGCAATTCAGCAAGATATGCATATTATCATGGATTACTTTTTTCTTTTAGTTCAATTACAGGCATCACAGTGTGATATTTATCAATTACGAATGTTGAGTAGGAAACAAATTTCTTTTATTTTACTTTTAAGGACAATTTTAAGATAATTTTACAACCATTTTCCAATTTAAATTGCATTGAAAGAAAAATAAAAGAAATTTATATCCTACTCAATACTCGTATTCATAATTTACAACAATGCATTTTAATTGTACATTTGCTATAATATAAAGGAATGATTAATTTATACACGCATATATTCCTGTTTACTTATTAATTTTCTTGAACTATAAATGGTGTCCTTAATGTGCATATTATACTTTTTATATTGGCAACGGAAATATTCGTTGTTGTAGTCGTGGATGAATGATTTCTTGCCAAACTTGTCCTGTCTTATTAAACTGTTAGGGTGCATTTCAATTCGAAACGCGACGCTAACAACAAGGCAATTTTGAAGAATCAGGTTAGCAAGCGAGATTGTTTGACAGTAGAATAAATGAATCACTGCTATCAATCACTCTCGATCGCTATCTGATTTCTCAAAGTTAGCATCGTCTTTCCAATGGAAATGCACCCCTGATTGTTTAAATGTGCCTTGTTTTATTGAATAAACGGGAACTCTTCAACATATGGGGTTCAGTCAGGGTTATGGGATTCATTAAATGTGAAATTATTTAAAATATATATTGTGCTAACAAGAAACACTCCAAAATGGCATACTACTGAGGAGTTATAGATAAAGTGATTTCCGTTGTAATAATGCATAAGAGTATAATTGTAATATTGTTTTGTATGTTATGTATTATTAAGAAGAATTTATTTATAAAACAACAACTTGAAAGGAAATGCGTTAAAGCAAGACCTCCGAATGCTTGTATTTGTATTAGGAATTAAAAAAATGATACTTTAAAGATTATTGAACTAAAAAAAGAGTATAGCTGATAATCCTGGCTAAGATGAAAAGGACGTGTTCCTTAATGAATTATTAAATGCTATAATAGATGAACATAAAAATAAAGAGGAAAAGAAATGACTTTACAAGAAAAAGAAATTCCAAGATTAATATGAAGTAAGAAAATGTAAAAATGAAGTTTTAATTGGAAAAATTAAGTTTAGAAAATTAAAAAATACAAATTATCACAATGTAAAGCTGTAAAAGCTTCAAAGTCTAATTCAGAATTTCATGCTGCTCAAATGTATTTTAAATTATTTCAATTATTTCATATTTATGTTAGTTTGTTTAAAAATCGAATTCAAAAAGCAGATATTGCAAAAAAAGCTTTGGTTGCCTTATCAAGATGCACTGCCAAATAATATAACCCAGATTGTAGCTAAAGTAAATGAAGAAATTCCAAATGATTTTGATTATGTACAAAAGTTTACTTCTTAAATGGTTTAAAATGAATCCATAAAGATTTAGATAACTATTTATGAACCATAACAAAAGCGCAGAGTTTACTTGGGATAATTTTGCAAACAAAATTTAAAATTATTTTTCAGAGTGGATATATGATTAAAAAAATGTACTTTTAGAAACTTTAGAAACTTTTTAACAATCGCCAGATTAAATAATTTGTGACGAAATTAAAAGAATTGCTTCACCAGACCTAGAGACCACTTCATCAATGACTAGTCACAGATAACGAATTCCAGTCGAAGTTGCTACTAGTTATGACTACGAAAATGTACATACGAGTGTTAAAAAAAAACTCCATTCCAAATAGAGAAATGGAGAAAAACTAGTGGATTTAATCAAAATTGCAAGCTTTTTCCTTTCAGTTTTATAAGGAAATATTGGCACCAATTGAAGAGTCAACAAGAAGACCTCCAAAAAACACATGGAAGTAACCTTCTAATCACAACTACTCCCCTAAATTTCACCATAACACAGATAATAGAGCTAACCAAAATCCCGAGCATACACTGCCACTCAACAACTAAAGGATACGAATTCCAAAATTTGCTTTCATAAAGTGCAGTCTGTGGTGCCAACGGATAGAGATAGCATTATTTACTGATTAACATTTGTTGTTTATATAAGAGAAAAAAATCAGAAAGCTCCCACTATCAAGGTTAATATGAATAGGTCACGTTTATTCACTTTGTCATAACTACCATCTCTGAAAGAAACGGCAGCAACAGCGCAAAAAAGATTATTGGATGGATTTAGTCATGGATTTATTTCATAATTATAATAAGGAAGAGAAAAGTAAAAATGTTCTCATTAGTTTTTGACAAGAATTTCAGCTTGATTAGAAATTAAATCATATATGAAAATCCTGAATATCTTAATTTATAAATAAATACACTTATATTATTTACAAACAGAACCGCGAATTTAACAACGTTCATATAAGATTGATAAAATAAATATTTTAAAACTTAAAAATGTATGAACATTATAAGAAATATTTATTTCTTAGAAAAGTTTGCTATAAGCCACAATTTAAGGCAGGCACCACATGAAATAGCTATGTAGAAACTGATTTGTAAGCATTTGGGCTATCAAAAGGCATGCGAAGCCACCTCCTTGAAACTGTGAGTAACGCAATTTTAGATTTACTGTCCTCTCTTACGCTATGGAACATATAGCATAAATGATCAGCTCAAGCTTTAACAATTTATTTGTTAATTTACGTGATAGGATTTCGAGGCAAATTGAATTGCCCTAGAATCAACAATTCTAGGCAAACAGCAGTATTGAATAAAGCAAGATGTGAAGGAAGATATTTATATGTGGTACAATGGCTAAATTTAGCCGTTTAATTCTGTTCTGCCAAGTGCAGATAAATTTGTATAATGTTTCACTAATTATTTGATTTGAACAAATACAACTTAATCATAAATGTTTACATTATTTTAAGTAGTTAAATATGTAATGGCAATTTCATAATTTAATTAAATTCAAATAACAAAATAAACGTATGAAACTTATGAAACGTAATAAACACATAATATTTCAGACGAAACATCGTTATGACCATATAATTTTTCAGGGCTTTATTTACTCAAACAAAATGTATAGTATTTTATTAACGTCGATGGCATCTATTATAATATTGATAAAATGTGTTGTATTGTTCCTTGAAATTTAATATACTCTGAAAAGGAAGTGTATTGAAATTATATTTATTTTGGTAAGAAATAGCCATAAAATTTTAATTCAAAATTATTAATACCAACTCAGATTTTCATATCAATTAAATTTTTTGGCATCAACTATAATTTTTATTTTTGCATAAAATTATTTAAAATATTAGTATTAGTTAAATCACATTTTGAAATATAACGTGATGAAGCATAAAAAATTATGAAATTTTTAATTTCCAAGTGTAATAGGTTTAAAATATGTATACCAAAATAAAAAATCAGTTCTATCACAATGTATACATGTAAAAATCATAACAGAAATAAAATTTGAAATAGGTAAAATTTGCTTTTTAAACCACATAAAATACATTCCTTAGATATCATATATTAGGATTGATTTTGATTGTTTTTAATTTTGATGTAAAAGTAAATTAATAAAGGCAAATATAAAAGAAAAGCTTTTTTGTTTTAACTTTCCTGAAGTGATTTTATTTCTGTTTATGACAGGTTAAGCTTATAAGAGGTTTTAAATAAAAGTAATTTATTTTCAAACTAACAAATTAATCTTTTTATTCATACTTAATTTTCAAGAATGTGACACTATAGTACCTTTACAAAAAACAGCAACCATAAAAGTCACAACAAATTACAAGTGATTTCACGGGCCGATTCAGTTTATAAATACATTTTATTTGGAAAAAAAAGGTCTGGCTTAGGAATTTGCTCGCTTCGCTATAAATAAAAATAAATTTCGATTACCAACTGTAGAAACCAATTGTGCAACCAGTGAAGAGCATTAGCTTAATGATGCCTTCACTTCAGTTCTACTTTACTTCCTACGCTCCAAATGTCCAATGGCATTTTTAGGTTTTTCGCTGGCCTTGAAACCAGATTACTGAAGTTAATGATTTTATTTCCCTTTTTTTTCCCCATAAATTGGCTCTTACTAAAACAAATTTAACATGTCTTGCCAAAGGAAATTTCAAGGACTAAATTTTTAACGTTTCGTAACTATGTTGTTTACGGTGTGTTTTGAAATGCGACGATAAATAAGAAGATGAAATTTCAAATTTATGTTCCATTTGTCAAAGGTGGCAAAAGCTGAAACTGACAAATCTTTTTCCCCCTAAGTTTTAGAGATATTTTTTTTTTCGTTTGCTTGTTAAATTTGCATTTCGAAGGATTAAAAGTCAATAAAAAGAAATGGAAGATTATAGAAAAAAGATTCTTTTACTATGTTTACATAATTTCGAATATGAGCTAATTGGTTAAAAACATGCATAACTAGGTCAACTTATTTTTTAAAAAAATCTCTTAAATTTTGTTTTTTTATTTCATTTCATTGGCCTGCTTTATTGGACAAATAACAAAATACGTCTTTTAATATATATATATATATATATATATATTGTTCATTGTCAGCTAATTAACTAGGATAATTACAAGATTTCGGATTGAGGCAACTTGTACAATTATTTTATTTATTTAATCAAAAAGTATGCCAAGATTCAGAAAATAGTTTTCTATGTCATATAAATATTAAAAAAGTTAGTTAATGAGTGCAAGTTATTTTAATTTGCTTTACTCAAAAATAATAATATTTCGTATTATTTGTTGCTCAACAAATTATATATACAGTGAACTATGTTACTATCTAGTTAATTGTTTAAAAATTTCAAAATTCAAAAACACATATGCTAAAGAAGCACATTTTACACCTATTGGAATAATAGATGAAAGTACGGGTGCATAATTAAGGGTGTATGAACCCCTAGATGATCTCTAGGATTGCATGAGAAAAAAACGCATAATTTCTTTTCATTGGTTTCTAAGTAAGCTGAGCATTTCTCATAAAAACAAACTACAATAATATAGTGTGAGCAGTCATATATACTGAGCAGTCATATATAAAAAATAACATCGATATTCAATTTGGCACGTTCCAAACAATGAAATTTGAATAATAGAATATGTACTATATAATTTGTATTAAATTTTATAATGTATATTATTATATGTAAACTTTCAAATTCTTCTTTTTATTCTTTATTAGCGCAATAGCTCCAGGACGGGCTAAGGCCGTCTGCTTACTGGCAGATTTTGAAACAGGAAAATACTCCTTCTTACTAGGTAGGGTCGTCGTCCCTGCTCCCAACACTCTATAGCAAAAAATCCCTACTGACTGCAAAAAATCCATGATACCACCGGAACATGTGTCCAAGAGTGCAAGATCGTTAATCACTCGCTGTCTTGAAGTTATTCTAGGTATTGAAATAAACGAAAATGAAATTCACAGTAGGTCAAATTTGTTTTTTAACAACTAATAAAATACATTATTTAGAAATCTCATATTGGGATTGATTCTGATTGATATTAATCTGATATTAACTGTCAATTGATAAAGACCAATATAATGGAAAAGCTTTTTTAACTTTCTAGTAGTGATTTTATTTCTGATTGTAATCGAATAAGCTTATAAGAGCTTTGACTAAAAGTAATTTATTTTTAAACTAACAAATTAATCTTTTTATTCATACTAAATTTTCAAGAATGTGACACCATTCTAGTTCACCTTTAGAAAAAAAAAGCAACAATAAAAGTCACTACGAATTACAAGTAATTTCACGGGCCGATTCAGTTTATAAAACATTTTATTTAGAAAAAAAGGTCTGGCTTAGGAAATTGCTCGCTCCGATATAAATAAAAATAAACTTAGATTACCAACTGTAGAAATCAATTGTGCAACCAGTGAAGAGCATTAGCTTAATGATGCCTTCACTTCAGTTCTACTTCACTTCCTACGCTCCAAATGTCCAATGGCATTTTTAGGTTTTTCGCTGGCCTTGAAACCAGATTACTGAAGTTAATGATTTTATTTCCCTGTTTTTCCCCCATAAATTGGCTCTTACCAAAACAAATTTAGTATGTCTTCCCAAAAGAAATTTCAAGGACTAAATTTTTAACGTTTCGCAACTATGTTGTTTACGGTGTGTTTTGAAATGCGACGATAAATAAGAAGATGAAATTTCAAATTTATGTTCCATTTGTCAAAGGTGGCAAAAGCTGAAACTGACAAGTCTTTTTCCCCCTAAGCTTTAGAGATATTTTTTTCTTTCGTTTGCTTGTTAAATTTGCATTTCGAAGGATTAACAGTCAATAAAAAGAAATGGAAGATTATAGAAAAAAGATTCTTTTACTATGTTTACATAATTTCGAATATGAGCTAATTGGTTAAAAACATGCATAACTAGGTCAACTTATTTTTAAAAAAAAATCTCTTAAATTTTGTTTTTTTATTTCATTTCATTAGCCTGCTTTATTGGACAAATAACAAAATACGTCTTTTAATATATATATATATATATATATATATATATATATATATATATATATATATATATATTGTTCATTGTGAGCTAATTAACTAGGATAATTACAAGATTTCGGATTGAGACAACTTGTACAATTATTTTATTTATTTAATCAAAAAGTATGCCAAGATTCAGAATATAGTTTTCTATGTCATATAAATGTTAAAAAAGTTAGTTAATGAGTGCAAGTTATTTTAATTTGCTTTACTCAAAAATAATAATATTTCGTATTATTTGTTGCTCAACAAATTATATATACAGTGAACTATGTTACTATCTGGTTAATTGTTTAAAAATTTCAAAATTCAAAACACATATGCTAAAGAAGCACATTTTACACCTATTGGAATAATAGATGAAAGTACGGGTGCATAATTAAGGGTGTATGAACCCCTAGATGATCTCTAGGATTGGATGAGAAAAAAACGCATAATTTCTTTTCATTGGTTTCCAAGTAAGCTGAGCATTTCTCATAAAAACAAACTACAATAATATAGTGTGAGCAGTCATATATACTGAGCAGTCATATATAAAAAATAACATCGATATTCAAATTGGCACGTTCCAAATAATGAAATTTGAATAATAGATTATGTACTATATAATTTGTATTAAATTTTATAATGTATATTATTATATGTAAAATTTCAAATTCTTCTTTTTCTTCTTTATTAGCGCAATAGCTCCAGGACGGGCTAAGGCCGTCTGCTTACTGGCAGATTTTGAAACAGGAAAATACTCCTTCTTACTAGGTAGGGTCGACATCCCTGCTCCCAACACTCTATAGTCATATTAGACTGGAACCTATGGTTTAAAGTGAATTCCGAATCACTGCAAAAAATCCATGATACCACCGGGACTGAAACCCGAAACATGTGTCCAAGAGTGCAAGATCGTTAATCACTCGCTGTCTTGGAGTTATTCTAGGTATTGAAATAAACGAAAATAAAATTTACAGTAGGTCAAATTTGTTTTTTAACAACTAATAAAATACATTATTTAGAAATCTCATATTGGGATTGATTTTGATTGATATTAATCTGATATTAAATGTCAATTGATAAAGACCAATGTAATGGAAAAGCTTTTTTAACTTTCTAGTAGTGATTTTATTTCTGATTGTAATCGAATAAGCTTATAAGAGCTTTGAATAAAAGTAATTTATTTTTAAACTAACAAATTAATCTTTTTATTCATACTAAATTTTCAAGAATGTGACACCATTCTAGTTCACCTTTAGAAAAAAAAAAGCAACAATAAAAGTCACTACGAATTACAAGTAATTTCACGGGCCGATTCAGTTTATAAATACATTTTATTTAGAAAAAAAAGGTCTGGCTTAGGAAATTGCTCGCTCCGATGTAAATAAAAATAAACTTAGATTACCAACTGTAGAAACCAATTGTGCAACCAGTGAAGAGCATTAGCTTAATGATGCCTTCACTTCAGTTCTACTTTACTTCTTACGCTCCAAATGTCCAATGGCATTTTTAGGTTTTTCGCTGGCCTTGAAACCAGATTACTGAAGTTAATGATTTAATTTCCCTTTTTTTTCCCGTAAATTGGGTCTTACTAAAACAAATTTAGCATGTCTTCCCAAAAGAAATTTCAAGGACTAAATTTTTAACGATTCTAACTATGTTGTTTAATGCGTATGTTGAAATGCGACGATAAAGAAGAAGATGAAATTTTAAATTTACGTTCCACTTGTCAAAGGTGGCAAAATCTGAAGATGACATTTTGCTTCCCCTAAGTTTTAGAGATATTGTTTTTTTCGTGTTGCTTATTAAATTTGCATTGTGAAGGATTAAAAGTAATTAAAAAAAAATGAAAGATTATAGAAAAAAAAAAGATTCCTTTACTATGTTTACATATTTTCGAATATGAGACTAATTGGTTAAAAACATGCATAACTAGGTCGACTTATTTTTAAAAAAACGCTTAAAATTTGTTTTTTTATTTAATTTCATAAGCTTGCTTTATTGGACAAATAACAAAATACGTCTTTTAATATATGTATATATATTGTTCGTTGTAAGTTAATTAACGAGAATATTTACGAGACTTCAGATTGAGATAAATTATAAAATTATTTTATTTATTTCACCAAAAATATGGCAAGACTTAAAATATAGTTTACTATGTCATATAAATGTTAAAACACTTTATTAATGAGTACTAGTTATTTTATTTCGTTTTATTTAAAATAAGGAGGTCTCTTATTATTTGTTGCGCATCAAATTATTTAGACAGTGTTCTGTGTTACTAACTGGTGAATTGTTTACAAATGTCTACAAATTCTACATTTTCTTACAAATTGTTAACAAAATGTTTATTAGAGAATTATGTTATGCACCTGTTGGAATAATAGATTAATGTACTACTGTGTCTAAAAAGTAAGGTCAGTTTCAATTTAAATTTCCCTTGCATATGGTATTTCAATTTTTTTTCTTCAAATATATTATAGGTTAAAAATGAAATGTATCAAAATTAAATGTATTTTACTAAGAAATAGCAGCAAATTCTTAATTTCAAAATTATTAAGACAAGTTCAGGTTTTCAGAAGACCATCAAATCAACTATATTTTCTTAAAGTACAGTATTATTTAAAATACTAGTATTATTTGAAGCACATTTTGAAATATAACATTTTGGTGAAATATAAAAATATTATGAGAATTTTAATTTCGAAGTGTAATAGCTTTAAAATATGAATACCAAAATAAAAATAAGTTTATGACTTGTCTCAAACATAACCAAATAAAATTACATTATGTCAAATTTGTTTTTTTTAGCAATATAGCAAAATAAATTTTTTTAGAAATTAAATATTGGCATTGATTTGTTTTTAATTTTATGTCAAATGTAAATTGATAAAGACAATTATAAAAGAAAAGCTTTTTTTTATGTTAATTTTCCAGCACTGATTTTATTTCTGATTATAATCAGATAAGCGTATAAGAGCTTTGAATAAAAGTAATTTATTTTCAAACTAACAAATTAATCTTTTTATTCATACTTAATTTTCAAGAATGTGACACCATAGTAGTTACCTGTTCAAAAAAAGCAACCATAAAAGCCACAACAAATTACAAGTAATTTCACGGGCCGATTCAGTTTATAAATACATTTTATTTGGAAAAAAAAGGTCTAGATTAGGATTTTGCTAGCTTCGCTTTAAGTAAAAATAAATTTCGATTACCAACTGTAGAAACCAATTGTGCAACCAGTAAAGAGCATTAGCTTAATGACGCCTTCACTTCAGTTCTACTTTACTTCCTGTGCTCCAAATGTCCAATGGCATTTTTAGGTTTTTCGCTGGCCTTGAAACCAGATTACTGAAGTTAATGATTTTATTTCCCTGTTTTTCCCCATAAATTGGCTCTTACTAAAACAAATTTAGCATGTCTTCCCAAAAGAAATTTCAAGGACTACATTTTTAACGATTCCAACTATGTTATTTACTGTGTGTTGAAATGCGATGATAAAGAAGAAGTTGAAATTTCAAATTTACGTTCCGTTTGTCAAAGGTGGCAAAAGCTGAAGCTGACAAATTTTTTCCCCTAAGTTTTAGAGATATCTTTTTTATTTGCTTGTTAAATTTGCATTGTGAAGGATTAAAAGTCAATAAAAAAAAGGAAGATTATAGAAAAAAGGATTCCTTTACAAGTGTTTTATGTTTACATATTTTCAAATATGAGGCTAATTGTTTAAAAACATGCGTAACTAGGTCAACGTATTTTTAAAACTACCCTTAAATTATGGGATTTTTTTTTTATTTCATAAGCCTGCTTGATTCGACAAATAACAAAATACGTCTTTTAATAGATATATAATGTTAGTTGTAAGTTAATTAATTGCGATATTTACAAGTTCCGATATTGAGATAAAATGTACAATTATTTTACTTATTTAACCAAAAATATGCCAAGGCTCAAAATATAGTGTTCTATGTCATAAAACATTTTGTTAGTGAGTACAAGTTATTTTATTTCGCTTTATTTAAAATGAGGAGGTCTATTATTATTTGTTGCACATCAGATTATTTAGGCTGTGTTCTGTGTTACTAACTGGTGAATTGTTTACAGATTTCAAAATTCAAAACCTTTATTATTTATTATTCAAAGCTTTATTAGTTATGCACCTGTTGGAATAATAGATTAATATACTACTGTGTCCAGAAAGTAAGATCAGTTTTCAATTTAAATTTCCCGAGCATATGGTATTTCAATTTTTTTCTTTGAAATATATTATAGGTTAAAAATGAAATGTATCAAAATTATATGTATTTTGCTGAGAAATAGTAGTAAACTCTTTAATTCAAAATTATTAAGACAAGCTGAGATTTTCACATGATCATCAAATCAACTATATTTTTTAAAATACAATATTATTTAAAACATCAGTATTACTTGAAGCACATTTTGAAATATAACAAGATGAAATATAAAAGAATTATGAGAATTTTAATTTCAATGTGTAATAGTTTTTAAATATGAATAACAAAATAAAAATCAATTTCATCATAATGTATGGCGTGCCACAAACCAAACCAAAATAAAATTACACTGTGTCAAATTTGTTTTTTTTTAACCACATAACGAAATACATTTTTTAGAAATTAAATATTTTAATTGATTTGATTTTAATTTTATGTTTAATGTAAGTTTATAAAGACAAATATAATAGAAAAGCTTTTTTAACTTTCTAGTAGTGATTTTATTTCTGATTGTAATCGAATAAGCTTATAAGAGATTTGAATAAAAGTAATTTATTTTCAAACTAACAAATTAAAATTTTTATTCATACTTAATTTTCAAGAATGTGAAACCATTCTAGTCACCTTTTGAAAAAAATAGCAACAATAAAAGTCACAACGAATTACAAGTAATTTCACGAGCCGATTCAGTTTATAAATACATTTTATTTGGAGTAAAAACGCTGGCTTAGGAATTTGCTCGCTTCTCTATAAATAAAAATAAATTCCGATTACCAACTGTAGAAACCCATTGTGCTGGCCAGTGAAGAGCATTAGCTTAATGATGCCTTCACTTCAGTTCCACTTCACTTTCTACGCTCCAAATGTCCAATGGCATTTTTAGGTTTTTCTCTGGCCTTTAACTTCAGTAATCTGGTTTCATGATTTTATTTTCCCTTTTTTCCCCCATAAATTGGCTCTTACAAAAACAAATTTAACATGTCTTCCCAAAAGAAATTTCCAGGACTAAATTTTCAACGATTCTAACTATGTTGTTTTCTGTATGATGAAATGTGACGATAAAAAAAATGATGAAATTTAAAATTTACGTTCCGTTTGTCAAAGGTGGCAAAAGCTGAAGATGACAATTCTTTTTCCCTCAAGTTTTAGGGATATATATATATATTTTTTTTGGTTATTAAATTTGTGTTGTGAAGGTTTAAAAGTCAATAAAAAATGGAAGATAATAGAAAAAAGATTCCTTTTCACGTGTTTTATGTTTACATATTTTCGAATATGAGGCTAATTGGTTAAAAACATGAATAACTAGGTCAATCTATTTTATAAAAAAAAAACCTTAAATTATGTTTTTATAAGCCTGCTTTATTGGACAAATAACAAAATACATCTTTTAATATATATATTGTTCGTTGTAAGTTAATTAACGAGGATATTTACAAGATTTCGGATAGAGAGGAATTGTACAATTATTTCATTTATTTAACACAAAAAATACGTCAAAACTCAAAATATAGTTTTCTGTGTCATAAAAATGTTAAAAAATTCAGTTAATAAGTGCAAATTATTTTAATTCACTTCATTTATTTATTTATTTAATTTTTCGTATCATTTGTCGCGCAACAAAATATTTAGGCAGTGAACTGATTAACTGTTTACAAATTTCGAAATTCAAAACACATTAACTAGAGAAGTATATTATGCACTTATTTTGATGGAGGAATGTATGAATGAGAGAGGAATGTATGAATGTTGTATGATTAAGGGTTATGAACAGAAAAAATAATGTTTAGAATCTGTGTACTATAATTTTGTGTTATTTTTAAATAATGGAGAGAATTAATTAAGAATTTAAGAATTAAGAAGTTTACATTAAACTAAAAAATCAAGTGTATTTATTTGTAGAATTTTTTATCGGAAGTCATGAAATTATCTTGAAAACCAATTCTATTCTCCCTGTCAAAAATCATAAGCGAAATAAAATTATAGTATTTAAAATTTGTTTTTTCAATCAAATTTTATTTATTTATCCAAAAATATGCCAAGACTCAAAATATAGTTTTCTATGTCATATACATGTTAAAACATTTTGTTAATGAGTACTAGTTATTTTATTTTGCTTTATTTAAAATAAGAAGGTTTCTTATTATTTGTTGCACATCAAATTATTTAGTTCTGTGTTACTAACTGGTGAAATTGTTTACAAATTTCAAAATTCAAAAGATCTATTAGAGAAGTATGTTATGCACCTGGTGGAATAATAGATTAATGTACTACTGTGTCCAAAAAGTAAGATCAGTTAATTTAAATTTCCCAGGCATATGGTATTTCAGGTTTTTTTCTTTGAATTATATTATAAGTTAAAAATGAAATATATCAAAATTATATGTATTTTGCTAAGAAATAGCAGTAAAAATTTTAATTCACAATTATTAAGACAAGCTCAGATTTTCACATGATCATCAAATCAAGTATATTTTTTTTAAAGTACAGTATTATTTAAAATACTAGTATTACCTGAAGCTCGTATTGAAATATAACGTGATGAAATATGAAAAAAATTAAGAAAATTTTAATTTAGAAGTGTAATAGTTTTTAAATATAAATACCAAAATAAAAATCAGTTTCATCACAATGTATAATGTGCCACAAACCAAACCAAAATAAAATTACATTATGTGAAATGTGTTTGTTTTTTTAACCATTAACCATTTTTAATTTAGAAATTAAATATTGGAATTCATTTGATTTTAATTTTATGTTTAATGTAAGTTTATAAAGACAAATATAATAGAAAAGCTTTTTCAACTTTCCAGCAGTGATTTTATTTCTTTTTGTGACAGATTAAGCTTATAAGAGCTTTGAATAAAAGTAATTTATTTTTAAACTAACAAATTAATCTTTTTATTCATACTTAATTTTCAAGAATGTGACACAATTCTAGTCACCTTCTGAAAAAAAAAGCAACCATAAAAGTCAGAACGAATTGCAAGTAATTTCAAGGGCCGATCCAGTTTATAAATACATTTTATTTGGGAAAAAAAGCAATGGCTTAGGAATTTGCTCGCTTCGCTATAAATAAAAATAAATTTCGATTACCAACTGTAGAAACCAATTGTGCAACCAGAAAAGAGCATTATCTTAATGATGCCTTCGTTTCAGTTCTACTTTACTTCCTACGCTCCAAATGCCCAATGGCATTTTTAGGTTTTTCGCTGGCCTTGAAACCAAATTACTGAAGTTAATGATTTTATTTCCCTTCCCCATAAATTGGCTCTTACCAAAACAAATTTAGCATGTCTTCCCAAAAGAAATTTCAAGGACTAAATTTTTAACGATTCTAACTATGTTATTTAATGCGTATGTTGAAATGCGACGATAAAGAAGAAGATGAAATTTTAAATTTACGTTCCGTTTTTCAAAGGTGGCAAAAGCTGAATCTGACAAATTTTTCCCTAAGTCTTAGGGATATTTTTTTTTCTTTTGCTTATGACATTTCCATTGTGAAGGATTAAAAGTCAATAAAAAATGGAAGATTATAGAAAAAAAGATTCCTTTACTATGCTTACATATTTTCGAATAGGAGGCTAATTTGTTAAAAACATGCATAACTAGGTCACATATTTTCAAAAAAAAAACAAAAAAAAAACCTCAAATTATTATTATTTGTTTTCATTTCATAAAACTGTTTTATTGGATAAATAACAAAATACGTCTTTTAATATATATATATATATATATATATTGTTCGTTGTAAGTAAACTAATGAAGATATTTACAAGATTTCAGATTGTAAATAAATAAAAGAATTGTACAATTTATTAACTCAAAAAATATGACAAGACTCAAAATATTGTTTTCCATGTCATATAAATGTTAAACATGCAAATGTAAATGTTTAGTTATACATATGTAAATGTTTATGTATTTATATGTAAATATACACTGAAGTGACAAAAGTCATGGAATAGCAATATGCAAATTTTCAGATGGCAGTAGCATCGCGTAGAACAGGTATAAATGCGCAGTGCTTTCGCAGAGCTTTCATTTCTGTTCAAGTTATTCATGTGAAGAGGTTTTGACGTGATGATGACCGCACGACGGGAATTAACAGATTTTAAACGCGGAATGTTAGTTGGAGTTAGACGCATGGGTCATGCCATTTCGGAAATCGTTAGGGAATTCAACATTCCCAGATCCACTGTGTCAAGAGTGTGCCGAGAGTATGAAATTTCAGGCATAACATCCCACCATGGACAGCGCAGTGGTCAACCGCCTGCACTTAACGACCGAGACCGGCGACGTCTGCAAAGAATCGTAAATTCTAACAGACAAGCAACACTGCGTCAAATAACCGCAGAAATCAATGTGGGACGTACAAGGGAATTGTCTGTTAGAACTGTGCGGAGAAATTTGGCTTTCTTGGGCTATTCCAGCAGAAGACCGACTCCAGTGCCTTTACTGACAGAACGACATCGCTTGCAGCGACTCTCGTGGGCACGTGAGCATATCGGTTGGTCCCTAGATGAATGGAAAACCGTGGCCTGGTCCGATGAGTCACGATTTCAGTTGGTAAGAGCTGATGATAGGGTTCGAGTGTGGCGCAGACCCCACGAAGATATGGATCCAAACTATCAGCAAGGCTAGCTAGGAGCAAGGCTAGGAGCAGCTAGGTGGCTCCGTAATGGTGTGGGCTGTTTTTTCATGGCATGGACTTGGTCCTCTGGTGCGACTGGACCGAACATTGACTGGAAATGCTTATGTTCAGCTACTTGGAGATCACTTGCAGCCATTCATGGACTTCATGTACCCAAACAACGATGGGATTTTTATGGATGACAATGCGCCATGTCACCGGGCCACAACTGTTCGTGATTGGTTTGCAGAACATTCTGGACAATTCCAACGAATGATCTGTCCACCTAGATCGCCCGACATGAATCCCATCGAGCATTTATGGGACATCATCGAGAGGTCTGTTCGTGCCCAAAATCCTGCACCATCAACGCTTTCACAATTATGGACGTCTATCTAGACAGTATGGCTCAATATTCCTGCAGAAGACTTCCAACGACTTGTTGAGTCCATGCCACGTCGAGATGCTGTACTTCGCCGGGCGAAAGGAGGGCCGACACGATATTAAGAGGTATCCCATGACTTTTGTCACTTCAGTGTATGTAAATGTTTATGTAATTATATGTAAATGTTTATGTAATTATATGTAAGTATATGTAAATGCTTAATGTAACTGTTTAGTTAATGAGTGCAAGTTATTTCAATTCGCATTCGAAATCATGAAATTAAGTGTTGAAAACTAATTCAAATTATAAAAATGAGAGTTAAAAAAAGAAATATTCACTGTTGGTTGATTTTTGTCATTACAGAAAATCCAGTCCTCTTTATTTATTTATTTATTTTTTGAACCCCATATGTATTTTTTACCGTCTTTCAAGAGGAATTTTATATTACATTGGTTCTAATTTTAAAATAAACTTAATTAAATCTTGAAGAACCAGATGAATCAAGGAGCTCCTATAACGAATGTACTGTCTTCACATTCTGCCATCTCCATAGTACTAATTAACTGTTTTAATTAATTAAGTGACTAATTAATGCTGTTATCCCTAATTCTTGCCACCATCACAAATGGAACATTCGTTCTGACTCAAATTTTATCAATTAATTACCCCATTAATTTGACTCCTGATTTCTAATAATAGGCTCTCTATCAAATGATATATGCCCATATTGGGAGAGAACAGACATGCGAAACCTTTGTGTAATCAAAATGTGTAGGTGGAATTGGATTCAGTTTGAAATTATGCCACAGAGCAAGAAATTATTCTTATTTACCCTCCATGCTCCATGCAGTGTTTTCAGTGATAAATCCCGCTTCAATTTTAGCCTTGATGATCAGCAAAAATGTGTTTAGAGATCTCCAAGACTGATATAAAATACTATTTTGATGCCACATTGACCTATAATCAGGAGGCACTATTTATTCCGTCTATCGTTTTGTTTCTATTAGATCCCGGACTCATTTGGTATCCTCCCTTATCCTCATTTGGTATAATCCATCAGACTGATTTGATATCCTTACAACATTGCGGAAGATCGGCATTAGTCTGAGTCCTATTGTGTTACTCGTCCTGCCATGGCAGCCCTAGCTTATATTTCAACAGGATAATATCCAACACACATTACCATTTTTATTGATTTTCTTCATGTTTGTCAAGTACCAGGCAGATCACCATATCTCTCCTCCGTGAAACACATTTGGGTTCTTCCAACCTTTCCAAGATCACATTAATTTAACTCAGACAAATAGGCACATTAATTTATTTCAGACAAAATGAAAAAAATTCCAAAGACAGTCCTGCACCAAACTCTACCAATTTAGTGTCAAACCTGATAACAGCTTGAATAAGACAAATCAACACCTTATTGGTTTGCTTTCGTTATATGTAGCTTCATTCCTGAACGAAACATGTCTTCCTGAAATTTTAGTCTTCGCTTTTTTTATATAATAATTGATGTGACATGTTCGTAGGCTAACACATAGATTTCACTACTAGTATTAAATCCATATGATTTTTAGTTAGCCCTAACCTTCAAAAGACACGTGCATAAATATGACAGCAGTTGCACTATTAGTATGTGAGTTATAGCACTTTTAGTGAAGCACCTTTTATTAGTTTGAAAAAATGGATAAAAAGGAATTTCGTGTGTTAACTAAAGCATTGCTTTTTGGCAAAAAAAATACTATTGAAGCCAAGGCTTGGCTTGATAAACATTATTCGGACTTTGCACCAGGAAAATAAACCGTAGAGAAGTGGTTTGCTAAATTTAAACGAGGCGAAATGAGCACAGAGGATGATGCACGCAGTGGACGTCCCGAAGAGGCTGTTACGGACGAAAACATCAAAAAAATCCATAAAATAATTTCTGATAACCGTAAAGTGAAGTTGATTGAGATAGCTGAAACCCTAAAGATATCAAAGGAACGTGTTGGACATATCGTGAATGAATATTTGGATAAGCGAAAGCTCCGTTCAAAGTGGGTGCCGCGCAGAGCTCACAATCGACCAAAAACAACAACGAATTGATGATTCTAAGCAGTGTTTGGAGCTGTTGAATCGTAATAAACCCGAATTTTTGCGTCGATATGTGACAGTGGATGAAACATGTCTCCATCATTTCACACCAGAGTCCAATCGACAGTCAGCCGAGTGGGCTGCACGTGATGAACACTAAAAATGCTATAACTCCCATACTAATAGTGCAACAGCTGTCAAATTTATACACGTGCCTTTAAGGTTAGGGCTAACTAAAAATCATATGGATTTAATACTAGTAGCTCTATCTATGTGTCCGCCTACGAACTTTTCAGTCCACCTGTTACATGTATATTATATGTACGAATTTTCATGCCATTCAGATAATATCATTTTCGAGGCTTTTATTTCTATCTTAGACTGTTAGAGCGTATGCTTTTTTGCTTTCATAAAGAGGCAGTGGCCTTTGATTTTGAAGTCTTATTTTCTGTCAGTCAAAACTTTTCTAAGCCTTTATTAATGGTTTTATCTTATTTTATTATTGTAAAAACCAACAATTTTTTGCATGCATTGGAATAAATTAAAATATTGTCTTATATTTTAAGTTGATTGATAAAGAACAAAAAGAAATCCGTTTTGTCCCTTTGTAAGATAAATGCAATTAAACAATATATTATTAAGTTAAAACTATGTACTTTCCCGTATATTAATAAGTAATATATGAATAATGCATAATGTACATGTTAGTGAACCCCATGTATTTCGAATTATTTGAATAATTAATTAAACTGTTCATCACTTTAATTCAAAATGCCAAAGCTTTAGAGATTTATTCAACAGGTACAAATATATTTATTCCCTTATAAACACTGTTTTAAACTAATCTACTTAAAGTTATGAAGCTAAGCTTAATAAAATTGAAAAGTTGCCTTAGTCATATAAGAGTATTTAAAAAGCTACTGGCCTGCAACTTATTTATTATCCCCGAAAAATTACTATCTGAATATGTCATCCCAAAAGATCACCAGAAAATGTATATGTTTTCTACATTCATCATTTCAATATATTATATTATTTCAATTTTAAATCAATTCCGAGATTCCCAAAAAAGATGAAACAGAAAAATTCATAACTTCAATTAAAGGTTATTAATACTGTCGATTAAAATATAGATTTAATTGATAGCGTCAATGAATGTGTTCCTAAGAATAAGTAGAATACTTGATAATTTCTCTAAATATGTTCCTAAGAATAAGTAGAATACTTGATAATTTCCCTAAATATGTAGAATTTTTAAATATTACTGAAATTTCTTAACTTTATATAAACGGTAATTTCTTTTATGTATAGAAGTAGCTACAGAAGTCTTTTATGTATAGAAGTAGCTACAGAAGTCTTTTATGTATAGAAGTAGCTACAGAAGTCGTTTATGTATAGAAGTAGCTACAGAAGTCGTTTATGTATAGAAGTAGCTACAGAAGTCGTTTATGTATAGAAGTAGCTACAGAAGTCGTTTATGTATAGAAGTAGCTACAGAAGTCGTTTATGTATAGAAGTAGCTACAGAAGTCGTTTATGTATAGAAGTAGCTACAGAAGTCGTTTATGTATAGAAGTAGCTACAGAAGTCGTTTATGTATAGAAGTAGCTACAGAAGTCGTTTATGTATAGAAGTAGCTATAGAAGTCTTTTATGTATAGAAGTAGCTACAGAAGTCGTTTATGTATAGAAGTAGCTACAGAAGTCGTTTATGTATAGAAGTAGCTACAGAAGTCTTTTATGTATAGAAGTAGCTACAGAAGTCGTTTATGTATAGAAGTAGCTACAGAAGTCGTTTATGTATAGAAGTAGCTACAGAAGTCGTTTATGTATAGAAGTAGCTACAGAAGTCTTTTATGTATAGAAGTAGCTACAGAAGTCTTTTATGTATAGAAGTAGCTACAGAAGTCTTTTATGTATAGAAGTAGCTACAGAAGTCTTTTATGTATAGAAGTAGCTACAGAAGTCTTTTATGTATAGAAGTAGCTACATAGAAGTCTTTTATGTATAGAAGTAGCTACAGAAGTCTTTTATGTATAGAAGTAGCTACAGAAGTCTTTTATGTATAGAAGTAGCTACAGAAGTCTTTTATGTATAGAAGTAGCTACAGAAGTCTTTTATGTATAGAAGTAGCCATAGAAGTCTTTTAGCTACAGAAGTCTTTTATGTATAGAAGTAGCCATAGAAGTCTTTTATGTATAGAAGTAGCTATAGAAGTCTTTTATGTATAGAAGTAGCCACAGAAGTCTTTTATGTATAGAAGTAGCTATAGAAGTCTTTTATGTATAGAAGTAGCCATAGAAGTCTTTTATGTATAGAAGTAGCTATAGAAGTCTTTTATGTATAGAAGTAGCTATAGAAGTCTTTTATGTATAGTAGCTAGCCATAGAAGTCTTTTATGTATAGAAGTAGCCATAGAAGTCTTTTATGTATAGAAGTAGCCATAGAAGTCTTTTATGTATAGAAGTAGCTATAGAAGTCTTTTATGTATAGAAGTAGCTATAGAAGTCTTTTATGTATAGAAGTAGCTAGTCTTTCAAAAGTTACGTGTAAAAGAGAAAAGCAATAAAAGTGTCTGTGAGTTGATGAGGAATGCTGTTTGCAAATTAATATTCATCATGGTATAAGATTTTGTACGACACAAAATTCGAAATATTGAATTGTTTCTTTCAAAAAGACAATGGTAATTTAAAATGTACATCAATAATAAATATTTTTAATAATATTTTTTTATCTTTAGTTCCATTTATTCGTACTGCTGCAATTTAATTATCATATTCTGGGTTCGAAAATTTATTTATGGATTTAAATTCCATTAAAATTGAACATAACGTTAAAAATGTTCTATAAACTAATATCCAAAATATTAACATAAATCCCTTAAATGAAGGTGGTTAGTTTTTGGAATCAATGCATTTTAGCCAATTTCCAGTCAATGTTGAGATTATTGTCTTTTATTGTCTTTGATTACCACTATGTTTATTTCTTGTTTTGAAATGAAGTACGCATGCACCGCATGAACGCATTCATAAAACATAGATATTTTTCTCGATACCGAACATTTTTTACTATGTGGAAAAAGGTTTTGAGCCCTTTTTTGATATATACATAGGGTTTATTTATCTAGAAAGATTTAGAAAAAATTCTTAATAGATAGTTCTGAAATAGCTGTTAAAAAATAATTGGCAGAATTGTTTTTATGATAAATTGTTTTTTGTAAAATATCACTAATTAGGCATCCATATTCCTTTCAATTAGCCTGTTGCCGTTTTCCCAGTCATGAATTCGAGACATCGTTTTTTCTTTGTTCACAAACTTTTGCAAATGGCAAACTCGTTTTTTTTTTTTATTTTTAATAAACTGGTACTAAGGATCTAACTTGGTGCTTTGTTAATGATCAGAGATGAAATAACAATCTTCTAAATTAAAAGAAAGGCAAAGTTTGCCACTGCTACAAAAATTCATTTAAAGAACATCAAATAAAAGCCATATTGGGGAAATATTTTGATTGGAAGACAAAATTAACAATGAATTTACTTCTGATAAACGGCTTTTGTACTTCATATTTTATGAAAAACAAAATTCTGAGAGAAGTAATCTCATTAGTAAAGAAAAACTAAAAATGATTGGCTGAATGTTATTTACGCGATTTCATTCTCCGTAAAGCATGCAACAAAGAATTGTTATTTTTCCCCACCCTCTTAATCCTTGACGTTTACTAGTGAATTCTGTTCCCAAAATCGAAGCTCTTTTTTAAATATCATTATTTTAATTGTATTATTATAGTGATTCAGAGAAACGTGATTCTAAACTTAAAAAGTATTAAAAATATGAGTTCAGCGAAGGAATCAAAGAGAGAATCAAGAAAGTCAATAAACGTGGTAAGCGATTTATAGACTTAGAAAGGATGCATTTTGCAGGCTAAGTAGCTAGGGACTAATATCGAGAAAGTTTATTTTATAATCCCCTCGTATAAGAAAAGAAAGAGATACAATTCTCATGTTTCATAGCAAAGAGTATTACTATAAATATAAAAGCAAGTATAATATTAAAAAAACATATTTGACATAAATAATTCATAATTTGAATAATAACCTGATGTCGATATGTCTCTTAGAAACTATAAGTTCTAGTGCCATTTTGAAATTTTGTAAATTATAATTACCATCATCGAATATATTAAGTAAATTTTATATTTTAATAAATTGATATTATCACTGATAAAAGTTAGTAAATATTGAAATATACATGATAAAGCATGCTACATGACAATTTCCCATTACTAATTATAGGACTATAATATTCTCAGGTTTAATTAGTTCATATAAAAATAATATTTCTTCAAATTTCACATTGCTATCTGGACGATTTTACTTTAATTGGTACTTTCATTGAATTTTGCGTTGGTTATCAATTTAAAACTGGGTTTCCTGTTTCAGTAGTGCCATACTAAACTTTCCCAACTAAAAGTTGAAGTACTTACACTTCAGAGATTAAATTGATGTATCGATTGATACCTTTCATAATTATTAGTGAAAATTGTTATTTCGTGCTAGCACTTTGAGGAATTACTTCTCACCTCCCATTTAATCATTAATTAGTCTCCCATATTAATTTTACTTGCCATATTTATTCAACCGTTATATTTGGTAAGATAATTTCAAAATATTAATGTCACAAAATTTTCCTTCTCAAGAACTTATATCGCTAAATAATCAATTAAAATTAATGTGAAATATATGTTTTTGAAAAGTTTGATATTTGGTTATGTGAGTTCATAGAAATAATAATAAGTTAAACCAAATTTAAAAGAAATTATTCGGCTGGCTGATATACAGGTTACCCATAAAATTTTAAATTTAATGTAAGAACACAACGCATAAAGGGTAATCTTAAACAAAGAAAAAGTATCAATAATTCCCATTCAGCCAATACATTATGCTCATCAGTTATCGTTCAAAATTCAAAAAACAAAACAGATTAAATAATAAATAAAAAATATAGAATTTCAAACGATTTTATAAAAAAACAAGTGAACAAAAATAATAATAAAAAAGCATATGAAAGAAATTTAAATAAACCAAGAAGAACTCGTGAAATAAATTTAATAAAAAAAAAGCACACGAAAGAAATTTAAATAAACCAATAAGAACTTGTGAAAGAAATTTACTAAATCAGCACATGAAAGAAATTTAAATAAACCAATAAGAAATCTTGAAAGTAATTTATAAATGAATAAATAATCCAATAAGAAACGTTGATAGTTGTCAAGGAAAGGAAAAAACTGATCAGTGACACGAAAAATCCCTCTACACATAATTTTAATGGTAATAACAACTACTAAAAAATTTACTATCTTTATTAAGTATATTTATTAATAATAATTATTTATAAATTGTTAATCTAAATAAAAAGGGGCTTCCCTTTTATAGCCTTAATATGAACATGCGATTTCGTGCACTTTAGTTTAACCAAACGAAGATTCATAACTCAGTCCAAATTCAGGCGTAACTCAGGGGGAAATTGACTATCTTTCAAAGATCCTATTGGGATCGGACATAGATCCCAATGAGATTTGACTGTCTTGCACGGCTCGAAATGGAATTTGATTGTCTTATATGGCTTCCAATGGAAATTGAATATCTTACATTTATCCATTGGAATTCGACATGGTTTCCAATGGGATTTGGCAATACACTTTTACAATACAAATAACTATTCATTTCAATCGGTTAACAATAAAATATTGTTTAACAGAAAAACATTAATCATCAATGTACAAAAGCGTTTTCATTTGGTTTGAGTTTTTATTTAAATAAAATTTGTTTGTTTTCTAGAGTTTTAACAGTTATTTGGAAATATAACCTTGAGGAGATTTTTTTTTAATTACAGTTCTCATTAAACTGCCATATTCAGTATTAATATAAGAAGTGGTAGTTAAATGTCGGTTTTTTTTTTCTATTCTTATTAAATACACTTTTTTTTTTTTAATAAAAAAATTTTAAATTTCTGTTACAAACATTATGCAACAAATGAATTTCTGTAAGCTTCGAAATACTATATAGTGATGCATTCTACAGGAATTCACAAAGACGAATGAAACCTTACGCTACTGACTGACCTAAGGCATCATATTCTATTATTATATCACCGTATCTGTTTCTTAGTGTTCCTTGTATGTTGTTGGTTCTCACTACTATTTTCTTCGTGCTCAGCGGAAGAAAAAGAAATATGATCGGAAAACTTAGCATGAATAAATCCTTTGATGTTGTAAATATTACAATAATTTTAGTATCAATAAACTGAGTTAATTTGATTGAAAATTAAAATTACTTACCAGTACATATGATACGTCAATGTTTGCCTTCAACAAATATCATAGTATTATACATTTAACATAATTCGTGTACCTTTTTTCAGTTCCTTCTATTAGCTCACACTCTCCCTATATATATCTTGTTCAAATTTTCAATCGTTAATAAACTACTTTTTATTCATCCACTAAAGTCCAAATACATTTTTTAAACTTGCAGTGGATGACGCTTGATGTTAATACAGTTTTTTCAAATATTAATTCAGTAATTAAATTTAATTAATTAATTTTAATACTTTAAATAGAGCTTTAGCAGTTTGCAATGAAAATTGAATTCGACAGGCAGTAGCTCAATCGGTAAAATGCAAGGATTTCAGTATTTTTCACGTGAAGATGATGAATGCGAGTTCAGTTATTGCGAAAATCAATAATGTTTTGAAAACGTTTTGAAAATTAAATAAAATAAAAATTTTCTTTGTTGACTGAGTAGAAATTGATTAAAAAAAATTTTTTTTTATGTTACTTGTTTTTCTTCAAAACAGACATTTATTTCAGTAAAAAATTAATTAACACCTAAATCGAACTATTGTTTATCACGACTTTTTCATCTACCTGGCAAAAGACCAATTCTTCTTCGGAAGAAGAACTTATCTTTGGAGGCAATCCTCGAATACAGAAAATTTTTAATTTCTTCAAAAAAAAAAAAAAAAAAAAAAAAAAAAAATGGAAGTGCTGCTCAGATATGTTTTACGTTATCGATCGAAACAAGTGATAATCCAAAGAAGTAATGTTTGGGAATAAAGGTAAGAAGCGTTTCTAAATGGCTTTTGATTTCTTTCATAATATGTTGTTGAGCATTATTATTATCAAAAATATTTTTTTGTGCTTTTCCTTGCATTTTAGCCGTTTATCTTATAATTATCCTCAAACTCCATTTCAGTTGTAATCGATTATGTTCTTTAATAATTGTTTCCCAGACATTAATAATCTTTTCGCATTTTTCTGGCCAAGGTACTGTTGATCTTTCACACGAACAATCACCATTTTATAAATATTTTTTTACAAGTTCTTATAGTTGGTGTTGTTTTCCATAAGTTAACATAAGAATCCGACACGCTTCACATTTCTACACGTACCTTGTACTATTTTTCCAATTAAAACAGAAAAAAAAAGTTTCATGCAATTGATCATTTTTTTTGTACAGTGTTCAAAGATCAAATTATTTTTTTCAGTTTGGGACGTAAGCAGTTGATTCATCTGGTATTAATATCTGTAAATCATCTGCAGTCTTCTAACATCCTGTAATCATCTACCTATCCATACCTGTAAATCATTTATAAGAAAGCATCTCAAATTTAGTTAATTATTAGATATATTTTTAGCAGAAGTTTTTCATGAGAAATATAAATATAAAAAAAAAAAAAATTAAATGGTAATCAGAAAAATTGCAAGGGAAAGGTTTTCAATGAAGTATATTATTTAATTTTCACTATTAAATAATATAATTCTAAGCATTTAAATATTAATATTGTTATGAGACACTATTGTTGTAGTAAAATTTTGTCATAAAAATACAGGTTTTGTTTAATTAAAAGAAAGCTAATTAATAATATATAACTAAATCAATTTTCGGAAAAGAATGCAATTGCCCTCATATATTTATTGAAGGAGAGCATCACCGTATCATATATACTAGTAAATAATTTTAATTTTCAATCAAATTAACTCAGTATATTTATACTAAAGGAGAGCATCATATTTATTGAAGGAGAGCATCACCGTATCATATGTACTAGTAAATAGTTTTAATTTTCAATCAAATTAACTCAGTATATTTATACTACAGGAGAGCATCGTATTTATTGAAGGAGAGCATCACCGTATCATATGTACTAAATAATTTTAATCTTCAATCAAATTAACTCAGTATATTTATACTAAAGGAGAGCATCATATTTATTGAAGGAGAGCATCACCGTATCATATGTACTAGTAAATAATTTTAATTTTCAACCAAATTAACTCAGTATATTTATACTAAAGGAGAGCATCATATTTATTGAAGGAGAGCATCACCGTATCATATGTACTAGTAAATAATTTTAATTTTCAATCAAATTAACTCAGTATATTTATACTAAAGGAGAGCATCATATTTATTGAAGGAGAGCATCACCGTATCATATGTACTAGTAAATAATTTTAATTTTCAATCAAATTAACTCAGTATATTTATACTAAAGGAGAGCATCATATTTATTGAAGGAGAGCTTCACCGTATCATATGTACTAGTAAATAATTTTAATTTTCAATCAAATTAACTCAGTATATTTATACTAAAGGAGAGCATCATATTTATTGAAGGAGAGCATCACCGTATCATATGTACTAGTAAATAATTTTAATTTTCAATCAAATTAACTCAGTATATTTATACTAAAGGAGAGCATCATATTTATTGAAGGAGAGCATCACCGTATCATATGTACTAGTAAATAATTTTAATTTTCAATCAAATTAACTCAGTATATTTATACTAAAGGAGAGCATCATATTTATTGAAGGAGAGCATCACCGTATCATATGTACTAGTAAATAATTTTAATTTTCAATTAAATTAACTCAGTATATTTATACTAAAGGAGAGCATCATATTTATTGAAGGAGAGCATCACCGTATCATATGTGCTAGTAAATAATTTTAATTTTCAATCAAATTAACTCAGTATATTTATACTAAAGGAGAGCATCATATTTATTGAAGGAGAGCATCACCGTATCATATGTACTAGTAAATAGTTTTAATTTTCAATCAAATTAACTCAGTATATTTATCCTAAAGGAGAGCATCATATTTATTGAAGGAGAGCATCACCGTATCATATGTGCTAGTAAATAATTTTAATTTTCAATCAAATTAACTCAGTATATTTATACTAAAGGAGAGCATCATATTTATTGAAGGAGAGCATCATATTTATTGAAGGAGAGCATCACCGTATCATATGTACTAGTAAATAATTTTAATTTTCAATCAAATTAACTCAGTATATTTATACTAAAGGAGAACATCATATTTATTGAAGGAGAGCATCACCGTATCATATGTACTAGTAAATAATTTTAATTTTCAATCAAATTAACTCAGTATATTTATACTAAAGGAGAGCATCATATTTATTGAAGGAGAGCATCACCGTATCATATGTACTAGTAAATAATTTTAATTTTCAATCAAATTAACTCAGTATATTTATACTAAAGGAGAGCATCATATTTATTGAAGGAAAGCATCACCGTATCATATGTACTAGTAAATAATTTTAATTTTCAATCAAATTAACTCAGTATATTTATACTAAAGGAGAGCATCATATTTATTGAAGGAGAGCATCACCGTATCATATGTACTAGTAAATAGTTTTAATTTTCAATCAAATTAACTCAGTATATTTATACTAAAGGAGAGCATCATATTTATTGAAGGAGAGCATCACCGTATCATATGTACTAGTAAATAATTTTAATTTTCAATCAAATTAACTCAGTATATTTATACTAAAGGAGAGCATCATATTTATTGAAGGAGAGCATCACCGTATCATATGTACTAGTAAATAATTTTAATTTTCAATCAAATTAACTCAGTATATTTATACTAAAGGAGAGCATCATATTTATTGAAGGAGAGCATCACCGTATCATATGTGCTAGTAAATAATTTTAATTTTCAATCAAATTAACTCAGTATATTTATACTAAAGGAGAGCATCATATTTATTGAAGGAGAGCATCACCGTATCATATGTACTAGTAAATAATTTTAATTTTCAATCAAATTAACTCAGTATATTTATACTAAAGGAGAGCATCATATTTATTGAAGGAGAGCATCACCGTATCATATGTACTAGTAAATAATTTTAATTTTCAATCAAATTAACTCAGTATATTTATACTAAAGGAGAGCATCATATTTATTGAAGGAAAGCATCACCGTATCATATGTACTAGTAAATAATTTTAATTTTCAATCAAATTAACTCAGTATATTTATACTAAAGGAGAGCATCATATTTATTGAAGGAGAGCATCACCGTATCATATGTACTAGTAAATAGTTTTAATTTTCAATCAAATTAACTCAGTATATTTATACTAAAGGAGAGCATCATATTTATTGAAGGAGAGCATCACCGTATCATATGTACTAGTAAATAATTTTAATTTTCAATCAAATTAACTCAGTATATTTATACTAAAGGAGAGCATCATATTTATTGAAGGAGAGCATCACCGTATCATATGTACTAGTAAATAATTTTAATTTTCAATCAAATTAACTCAGTATATTTATACTAAAGGAGAGCATCATATTTATTGAAGGAGAGCATCACCGTATCATATGTGCTAGTAAATAATTTTAATTTTCAATCAAATTAACTCAGTATATTTATACTAAAGGAGAGCATCATATTTATTGAAGGAGAGCATCACCGTATCATATGTACTAGTAAATAATTTTAATTTTCAATCAAATTAACTCAGTATATTTATACTAAAGGAGAGCATCATATTTATTGAAGGAGAGCATCACCGTATCATATGTACTAGTAAATAGTTTTAATTTTCAATCAAATTAACTCAGTATATTTATCCTAAAGGAGAGCATCATATTTATTGAAGGAGAGCATCACCGTATCATATGTGCTAGTAAATAATTTTAATTTTCAATCAAATTAACTCAGTATATTTATACTAAAGGAGAGCATCATATTTATTGAAGGAGAGCATCATATTTATTGAAGGAGAGCATCACCGTATCATATGTACTAGTAAATAATTTTAATTTTCAATCAAATTAACTCAGTATATTTATACTAAAGGAGAGCATCATATTTATTGAAGGAGAGCATCACCGTATCATATGTACTAGTAAATAATTTTAATTTTCAATCAAATTAACTCAGTATATTTATACTAAAGGAGAGCATCATATTTATTGAAGGAGAGCATCACCGTATCATATGTACTAGTAAATAATTTTAATTTTCAATCAAATTAACTCAGTATATTTATACTAAAGGAGAGCATCATATTATGTACTAGTAAATAATTTTAATTTTCAATCAAATTAACTCAGTATATTTATACTAAAGGAGAGCATCATATTTATTGAAGGAAAGCATCACCGTATCATATGTACTAGTAAATAATTTTTAATTTTCAATCAAATTAACTCAGTATATTTATACTAAAGGAGAGCATCATATTTATTGAAGGAGAGCATCACCGTATCATATGTACTAGTAAATAGTTTTAATTTTCAATCAAATTAACTCAGTATATTTATACTAAAAAAGGAGAGCATCATATTTATTGAAGGAGAGCATCACCGTATCATATGTACTAGTAAATAATTTTAATTTTCAATCAAATTAACTCAGTATATTTATACTAAAGGAGAGCATCATATTTATTGAAGGAGAGCATCACCGTATCATATGTACTAGTAAATAATTTTAATTTTCAATCAAATTAACTCAGTATATTTATACTAAAGGAGAGCATCATATTTATTGAAGGAGAGCATCACCGTATCATATGTACTAGTAAATAATTTTAATTTTCAATCAAATTAACTCAGTATATTTATACTAAAGGAGAGCATCATATTTATTGAAGGAGAGCATCACCGTATCATATGTACTAGTAAATAATTTTTAATTTTCAATCAAATTAACTCAGTATATTTATACTAAAGGAGAGCATCATATTTATTGAAGGAGAGCATCACCGTATCATATGTACTAGTAAATAATTTTAATTTTCAATCAAATTAACTCAGTATATTTATACTAAAGGAGAGCATCATATTTATTGAAGGAGAGCATCACCGTATCATATGTACTAGTAAATAGTTTTAATTTTCAATCAAATTAACTCAGTATATTTATCCTAAAGGAGAGCATCATATTTATTGAAGGAGAGCATCACCGTATCATATGTGCTAGTAAATAATTTTAATTTTCAATCAAATTAACTCAGTATATTTATACTAAAGGAGAGCATCATATTTATTGAAGGAGAGCATCATATTTATTGAAGGAGAGCATCACCGTATCATATGTACTAGTAAATAATTTTAATTTTCAATCAAATTAACTCAGTATATTTATACTAAAGGAGAGCATCATATTTATTGAAGGAGAGCATCACCGTATCATATGTACTAGTAAATAATTTTAATTTTCAATCAAATTAACTCAGTATATTTATACTAAAGGAGAACATCATATTTATTGAAGGAGAGCATCACCGTATCATATGTACTAGTAAATAATTTTAATTTTCAATCAAATTAACTCAGTATATTTATACTAAAGGAGAGCATCATATTTATTAGAGCATCACCGTATCATATGTACTAGTAAATAATTTTAATTTTCAATCAAATTAACTCAGTATATATTTATACTAAAGGAGAGCATCATATTTATTGAAGGAAAGCATCACCGTATCATATGTACTAGTAAATAATTTTAATTTTCAATCAAATTAACTCAGTATATTTATACTAAAGGAGAGCATCATATTTATTGAAGGAGAGCATCACCGTATCATATGTACTAGTAAATAATTTTAATTTTCAATCAAATTAACTCAGTATATTTATACTAAAAAGGAGAGCATCATATTTATTGAAGGAGAGCATCACCGTATCATATGTACTAGTAAATAATTTTAATTTTCAATCAAATTAACTCAGTATATTTATACTAAAGGAGAGCATCATATTTATTGAAGGAGAGCATCACCGTATCATATGTACTAGTAAATAATTTTAATTTTCAATCAAATTAACTCAGTATATTTATACTAAAGGAGAGCATCATATTTATTGAAGGAGAGCATCACCGTATCATATGTGCTAGTAAATAATTTTAATTTTCAATCAAATTAACTCAGTATATTTATACTAAAGGAGAGCATCATATTTATTGAAGGAGAGCATCACCGTATCATATGTTAGTAAATAATTTTAATTTTCAATCAAATTAACTCAGTATATTTATACTAAAGGAGAGCATCATATTTATTGAAGGAGAGCATCACCGTATCATATGTACTAGTAAATAGTTTTAATTTTCAATCAAATTAACTCAGTATATTTATACTAAAGGAGAGCATCATATTTATTGAAGGAGAGCATCACCGTATCATATGTACTAGTAAATAATTTTAATTTTCAATCAAATTAACTCAGTATATTTAGACTAAAATTATTGCAATATTTTTAATATCATATGATTTATTAATTAATGCTGGTCTACTAAAATAGGTGGGCACGTAAAAGATGGTAGTAAGAACCAACATACACAGAAAGAAATAAAACAAACCTCTCAGTTAAGTAAAATAAATGACACGTAGAGAACTATCATAGCAGTAAAGACAAAAATTTAGTGTTAAATATTAAACTTTCAATCTATTGTAAATAAATAAAAAAAATTGATTCCTTCTTGCAATTATTTATTAACTTTAACAGTGTTGAATAAATATGATGTTGACGAGGTAAATCTTCACTAAATATAGATTAAAAAGAACAAAAAAGACTATTGATATTCACGGTTTTCCCATTAAACAGACACGAAGTATTCTTAAAGATGATGATTAATTGCACTCAAAGTTCAATTAATGATCATCATGGGAATTAGTGGTAGACTTAAATATCTGGGTGCGTAAAAGTTAGCAATAAGGGCCAACACACTGAAAGAAGTAAAATAAACCTCTCATTAAGGAAAATAAGTGACACATGCAAAACTATCATACCAGTAAAACCAAAAAATTAATGTTAAATAATAAATTATCAATCTGTTATAAATAAATAAAATAAATTTGATCCATTCTTGTAATGAATTATAAATGTAATAGAGATAAATAAAATATGATGTCGACGAGATAAATCTGTTGTTGTTGTTGTTGTTGTTTCTTATCCCACTTGGCTGGGGCCAAGCCCACGAGCCCATATGGACTCATGATTGAAGGGGAAGGAAGCAGCTTCTGTTGTGATGGAGCACCCGTAGGTAGAAGCCTGACTTTTGCTCCGTGACGCTCTTACAGTCATAGAAGACCGGGACCTACGGCTTAAAGTGGATTCCGAACCCCTACAAACATCCATGGCACCGCCGGGATTCGAACCCGAAACCTGTGACACCGAGCGCCAGAGCGCTAGACACTCGGCCATTCAGGTCCCAAATTTGCCAACGGCACGCAGTGTTCCCAGGTGGTCACCCACCCAAGTACTGACCGCGCCCAATGATGCTTAACTTCGGTGATCTAACGAGAACCGGTATATTCAGCATGGTACGGCCGTTGGCCGAGATAAATCTTCACTGAATATAGACTAAAAAGCACAAAAAAAAAATACTTATATTCAAGATTTTCCTATAAAACAGTCATGAAGTATTCTTAATGATGATCATTAATTGCACTCAGAAGACCCAATTAATGGTAGACCTAAATATGTGGGCACGTAAAAATTGATAGTAAGAGAACCTCTCAGTTAAGGAAAATAAGTGACACATGCAGAATTATCATACCTGCAAAACCAAACAAGTGATATAAAAAAAAAAAAAAATTAACTCAATTCTTACTTTTTTGTCACTATATTGCAGAAAGTCATTTATAAATAATTTTCATTCATTTTTTAAGTTTTAATTGTTGGAATTGAAAAGAAGAAAAGTTTTCATTTCAAGTTGAAATTCTGTTCCATCTATTGGTAGATACATGCAACTCAAATCTAAAAAAAAACTAAAATTAATTAGTTAAATTTAATTAATGAATTAATATTTCAAAAAACTGTATTAACATCACTATCCATTACAAGTTCAAAAAAATGTATTTGAACTTAAGTGGATGAATAAAAAATATTTTATGAACGATTGAAAATTTGAACAAGATATAGGTAGAGTGTGAACTAATTGTAGGAATTGAAAAATTAGCGTTAAATAACAAATTATCAATATGTTATAACTAAATAAAATAAATCTGATTCACTTTCACAATGATTTATTAACTTTATTAGTGTTGAATAAATATGATGGTGACGAGATAAATCTTCACTAAATATAGACTAAAAAACACAAAAAAAAAACTACTTATATTCAAGGTTTTCCCGTTAAACAGTAATGAAGTATTCTTAATGATGATCATTAATTGCACTCAAAAGACCTAATTAGTGGTTTTGAAACAAAGAATTATGCGGAAATTAGAGAAGTATTTATAGTAGAAAACACTTGTGGAAAGCATACTTCAATTTTTAAGAAGCCTAAAAAAAAATCTGCTATTAGATTCTAAAAGACCTTATAAAAAAATAGCTTTAGCTTGCTGCCATTTTAACCTTTCAAGTATTTAATTATTTTTTTTAATCCCTGTACTTATTATTATTTTTTTAATTTCTCTATTTTTTTAAATTAATGATAAACATTTTTTATGTTATGAATACATTTTTTATGTTGAGATTCAAATATTAGTAAGAGTTTTTATGTATTTTCTTTAAGATATGAAAGGCTGGTATGCTAAAACTTTTAATGTCATTTTTTTACTTAAAAAAATAATAAACCTTTTTTTTTCAGAAGCAAATTAATAGTGAAGTTAAAAAAAAACTAAAGCTGGTTGTATAAAAAAAAACCTTTAACCTTTTTAAGTTGTTATCAAATAAACGTTAGCTTATGTACTGATTATTCACATAGATTCAAGGAAGAGGATAAAAAATTCTTAATTATTTAAAAAGAAGATAAATAAATAAAATAGTAGATAAAAAAAGCACAATCATTAAAATATTCTAAGTATTTAATAAGGGATTTTTTATGTGATTTAATAAGTTGAATTTTTTTAGTTGATATTTTTAATAAGTTGAAGATATTGGGTATTTAAAATATAAATTTTAATGTTATTAATGATATAATTTTGTATTCCTATTTTAATTTTTTCAAGTATTTTTTATTTATGTACTAAAATGATGTAGATATATTTTCTGAAAGGAATAAATTTTATAATAACATGAAAATATTATTAAAAAAATTTTATTTCTCTCACCGATATTTAAAAAAATATTTGGTTTATTATTGTATCTGCAATACTTACAACATTAGAAATAATACTATATCTCATTACAAATTGTATAAACATTGAATAAAAAAAATGAACTAATTAAATAAATATAAAATGCAATGAAACTTAATTAATTATGTTGTTGTTCTAATGCATCTGACAATACAGAGACAGTTAATCTTTATGCCATTAATTAAAGGCTGCACCGCCGTTGCACATTTAGCCCTACCCAGTGGACAAGCTTAACTAATTATAAAGTATATAAATATTTTACTCTATGATTTAATTTTTATAAAATACAGAATGAGAAAATGCTATGGGCTTCTTTTGATAAATATATTTGAGAAAAATAATTGAATAATCACATATTTTGTAACATATACAGATTGAAATACAAGATTTCAGTGTTTTTATTATAAATGTGTCTTTTTCTGACAAAGTCTAGTCTAGTTTAAGCTCTACTAGAGTTTAGAGCTGTAAGATCTATTACAGATTAAAACACCACGCACTAGATTTGTGTGATACAGATATTTCTAGTCATATTTCATCGATTGCTGAACTAATTTACTACAAATTGTAAATTAGTGCAGAATGTAGTTAACTTAATAGGCTTCAAATGCAAATTTAAGAGGCTTAAGTCCATATCTCTGGATGAAACAGTAGAGACAATGAGTCTATACTCTATACTCTACTCGTTTTATGTGAGAACGAGTCGTCTTAGTCAGTGGTCTCCAAAGTGGTATAAGCATAACCCAAGGAGTAAATGGCATAGATTTATATACATTAGAGTAAAATCCAGACCATCGAATTGCATTACCAGAAGGCAACTACATATTTCCGATATCACTATATAAATTACATCACATTTCACACAAAAAATTCTACTTAAAAATGTAAATTGCATCTATATTGTTTAATATAAAAGATAATAAATAATTTGTTTTCTGGCACACACACAAATATATATGTATATGTGTGTGTGTGTGTTTGTGTGGATGTGGGTGGGTGTGGTGTGGCGTGGGTGTGGTAAGAAATCAAATTATTTATCATTTATTTATTATATATATATATATATATACATATGCACAAAATAAATATACATATAAAGAGAGTACAGCATTTGATTATTTCTGTTTTACGGGTACGCGGTCAAAACAATTCAGAGATCCCTAGTTTAGGTGCATCTTAGAAGTTTGTAAACTTGGTTTTACAAACTTCAGATCCCTCTGAAACACTGAAAGCTCAATATTAGATCTATTATTAATATTTTAAAAAAAGTTAAAATTTTCTTTTTCAAAAATTAATATTTCAAAAATAATTTCCACAATTTTCTAACCATCCTGTTCATTAACTACTTACATTTACAAAATTTCAACGTTGAAGTTGTTTTCAAATTGATATGTAAGAATCTTACACAACAATTGGAATATTTTCAAGTTTAATGCATTCAAGTAAAATTTTACTATCCTATTAATTTTTCGATCGCTAAATAATAAATATAATTCTTATAGTGTAAGATAGTTATTTTATTGCATTTTTTTTTTTTTATTTTTCTACAGAAAGCAAAATAAAAAATAATTAAAAATTGATTAAATTAATTTAATTTAAATTTTTAATTTTTTTTAAATAATTAAAAATTAAATAATTCCTGAAATAACTGTTTTAATCGTATTTTTTAGATATATATTAATAATTAATACAATATTTACACAGTGGAGAGTGTTTTCGGATAAAAGCAGGTTTTGCCTTGGTGCCAGTGATGGCCGTGTGTTCGTCAGAAGAAGGCCAGAGAAACGCCTGCAACCAGACTGTCTGCGGCCTAGGACCTACTGAACGTACACCTCGAACCATGGTCTGGGGAGCAATTTCCTATGACAGCAGGAGCGCTCTCGTGGTTATCCCAAACTTTATTGGTAATTCAACTTGTAGTGATGTCGTTCAAGCATTTTCAAGCGTTTTCCAATAGAATAACACTCGCCTTCATCATACCGCTGTTGTAACGCAACGTACTCTACAGAATGTCAACATGTTACCTTGGTTTACGAGATCACCAGATCTGTCTCCAATTGAGCACGTATGGGATATCATTGGACGACAACTCCAGCATCATCCACAGCCATCACTGACCGTTCCAGTATTGACAAAACAAATACAACAAGCTTGGAACTCCATACAACAAAATGACATTCGCCATCTATATGACACAATGCATGCACGTTTGCAGGATTGCATTCAAAATTCTGGAGGTTACACCTGATATTAATGTAACAGCATTTTACATTTGAAATGCATTATGTTGATCTTAAATTAACTTGTAATCTTTAAAATTAAATCAATTAAACATGTTAACTTGGCAAATGCATTGTTCAAATTTCATTACTCTACAATAATGTTTTCTTAGAGCTGGGATTTTTTTTTTCCTGTCAGTGTATTTTGGTAAATTCAAATTCAAAGTGTTCTTGGTTAAAAAGTTCTTGGTAATTTTTAACATTATTTTAAAACTTTTATCAATTTTGATCAGAGTTAATGAAAATTATAAAATACCATTCCTAAAAAAGGAAAAAATCGAAAATGCTTTTTAACATTATTTTAAAACTTTTATCAATTTTGATCAGAGTTAATGAAAATTATAAAATACCATTCCTAAAAAAGGAAAAAATCGAAAATGCTTTTTAACATTATTTTAAAACTTTTATCAATTTTGATCAGAGTTAATGAAAATTATAAAATACCATTCCTAAAAAATAAAAAAATCGAAAATGCTTTTTAACATTATTTTAAAACTTTTATCAATTTTGATCAGAGTTAATGAAAATTATAAAATACCATTCCTAAAAAAGGAAAAAATCGAAAATGCTTTTTAACATTATTTTAAAACTTTTATCAATTTTGATCAGAGTTAATGAAAATTATAAAATACCATTCCTAAAACATGAAAAAATCGATGAATCCCTTCCAGAATTATTGAACAAAGATTCCGGAATCATCCTGTTAAAAAAATATTTAATCTAAGAGAACAAATATTTTACCAATCTATGAGAGAATTAATATCCTTTATATCTCGTAAGATAAATCCTTAATATCTCAAAACTTATCCTAATTTGTAAGATATTAAGGATTCCTTCACATGGTCTTTATCAGGATAAAAAGAAAATTGTTTCTTGAGGCACATTATGGAATGTGTGCTACGATCATTAAATGCTGATACTGCTTGATTGCATGGGCAATTACTGGAAGGCAGGGTTATATAGCTCTAATCTTACAAGAAGATTGCTAAAGATTTCTGATGAGATATATATATATATATCCCATAAACGAAAAAAAAATGATCTCAATAGATTTACAATTTTTTTAATGTTTTCTATTGAAAATTATGTGGGGAATTTTTCCCGTTATTAAGAAATTAATTTCAAGGGATTTGTTGATTTATGCGACATTTTGTAGCATTTAAATCTTTCAAATCAATTCATTTCCAAGTTTTTTTTCTCTAATTAATAAAATTAAGTATTAGCAATTAAGTATAAGTATAAGCAATAATTAAGTATAAGCAATTAAGAATAAGTATAAGCAATAATTAAGTATAAGCAATATGTTATTTCTTTTGTTATAATAACATATGATGTTTCACATACAAGTAAAAAAGAAGTACTACAAAATTTCTCAAGTAGTCTACAAAATGTACAGAAATTTTTACTCATAAGATACCCGTAATAAAAAGATTAAAGTTGTATAACTAAAACCTTTTTTTTTTTTAATGCATTTTTCATGATTTGGGAATTAAATTAACTTAATTAACTCAACATTATATAAACAAAAAAATTAATTATGTCTTATGTTTGTATTTGAGTAGTGGCTGGTGATCAGAGCTATTAGAGGTTTCCAAACAAGCTCAGTTCGAAATCCGTAAAGTAAAGATTTTGAAGAAGATTCCCATCTCTATCCCGAGGTGCAAGTCAGAAAATCTTTTAGTTGGATTTGATCAGGATACTTAGAATCTTTTAGATGTCACTCTTGGAGCTGCCATCACAGCATATCACCTGTAACACTCCCGGGTAACGTTAAATCTATTACAGATCTGTTGTTGTTGTTCGTCGTCGTTGTATCCCTCATGGAAGGTTTGGTTTGGTTTGGTTTGTCGCTCTACGGTCATCTTGTGCACACTTTGGGCTAAACAGACCGGGACCTACAGTTTAAAGTGGATTCCGAACCACTCACAAACATCCATGCCACCGCCAGGATTCGAACCTGAAGCCTGGGATACCAAAGGCCAGAGCGCTAGCCACTTGGCCACCAGGCCGCACCCTCATGGAAGGAGGGAAGAGGGGAGCAGCTTCTGTTCTGATGGATGATGGTAGGTAGAAGTGTGACTTAGGCTCCGTGACGCTCTTACACTCATAGGACACTGGAACCTACGGCTTAAAGTGGATTCCGAACCACTACAAACATCCATGGCACCGCCGGGACTCGAACCCGAAACATGTAGCACCGAACTCCAGAACGCTAGACACTCGGCCCTTCAGACCTATTGTTAGTGACAAATGATCTCAAATTGAAGTGCCCAATATTTTAAAACGAAAGCTTCATGTTTATACAAACTAAACTAAAGATTAAATTCGAAATGATAATAAGTTTAAAGAGCGAAACGTTGTAAAAATTCCACACAAAAATATTCATCTTCAAATTCAGATATATATAGCATAATATGCAATCTTCATGATCAATTATAACTAGATAATTACATCAGCCTTTTAATTATACTAGCTAATTTATCAATATTCACTGAACAGAATTTTTCGTTTTAAAAATCATTATTTTTTTCTAACGGTGAAATAATTAGAAGCGAGAAATAATTCCTTATTAATTTGAAATGAGAGAGCATGTCAATTACACGTCTAATAGCATAAGATAAAAAGTGTCATAAAATATAAGAATTTCTATTTTGCAAGAATAATCTTAATAAAGACTTATTTTGAAAGACAAAATAATGACAATAATATTTGAAGGACTACTTAATAACGACCTATTTTGAAAGACAATCTAATAACGTTTGAAAGACAGACATTCTTCTAAATTAACTTGAATTAAATACTTTTGAAAAAAATTCATACATAGAATAAACTAGTCAAAAGCTTTGAAATATGTACAAAATGAATGAGTTTTCTAAAAAATGACTTGATTCAAAGAAACTAGTTAAAAAAAGACTGTATATTATCTTAAATTTGGAAACCAGGGATTTCCAATAGCAAATTTGTTCCATATATTTGACAATTTTAAAAATTGTAAATTCTCCACACTAACAATAGAAAATCGTATGGAAATTGCTAATTCATTGCGATTCAAAAGAATACGAGTTCAAAAGAATAATTTATATTCTTTTGTCAAGCGTAGAATTGATTCCATAAGAATACAGGCATGTATAATTCGAAACATGTGTAAGTGTAATTGAATTTTTTGGTTATATTACAAATAAATTTCAACAAATTAATACCTTAAATTTAAAATTTCGTTAAATGGAGATAAATTAAATTAAAAGGCAAATCATTGTTTCAGCAAATCTGGCCTGTATACGCCGAGGAATATAAAGCTACATCTGTTAAATGATGTTGATGTTACAAAATATCATGAAAAGTCCTTCCTAATTGCTCTTTTATATACTACTGCGTCCAAAAAGAAGAACAATTTTCATTTAAAATTTCCAGGGCTTATGGAATTTAATTTTTTTTTTCTCCTTTTTTTAGGTTGATGGTATTGTCCTTGACATCTAGGTGAAATTTGACGTCAAAATATTCCTTAGCGCTTGAGTGACGCTTTGTGAGACGCTAAAACTGATTTCAGCGATTTTTGAAATGTCTGAATTAACTAAGCAAAGAATTTGCATTAAATTTCGTTTGCGGAAACATATAGAATGCTGCAGAAGGCATTCGGGGAGCATTCCTAGATCGGAAAGAAATGTTTAGAAGTGGTATAAACAGTTCAAATAAGGCAGAGAACGCATGGAAGATGAAGAGTCCTCTAGTCGACCATCAACCTCAACCGACAAAGTTCACATCCAAAGAAATTAAAGATTTAGTGCTTGCAAACCGTCGATTTACAATTAGAGACCTTGCTGATGATGTTGGAATTTCAAAAGTATCGGTCAATTCCATTTTGGGCCTCAAACGCCTCAAATCTCAATTGGTACCGAAAACACTGAATGCGCCAGCTCACACAGCATTGATTCTTCGTGACTTTTTCGCCAAAAATGAAACCCATATCGTTCCACAACCACCGTATTCACACCGTGGGACTTCTGCTGTTCCGTAAACACAAAAGACCACTCCGGGGACAAAATTTTGAATCGATTGCAGAGAATCAACGTGAATCGCCGCGCGCTTTGAAGGCCATCCCTGCCGATGACTTTTTAGCATGCATTGAAGATTGGGGGGAAAACAATTGGCATAAGTGCATTATGTCCGGAGGGGATTACTTTGAAAGCGATAAAATAAATTTCGAAGAATAAATATAGAGTTTTTGAAAAAAAAATAATTGGTCTTACTTTTTGGGCACAGTAGTATTTATGATATGCGTTGAAAAGGTTCATGAACAAATCGTGCAATAATAAATCAAAACAACTGAAACTGTTTTTTTCTAACTGTATGTTTGTTGTTTCTTATCCCACTTGGCTAGCCAAGCCCACGAGCCCATATGGACTCATGATTGAAGGGGAAGGAAGCAGCTTCTGTTGTGATGGAGCACCCGTAGGTAGAAGCCTGACTTTTGCTCCGTGACGCTCTTACAGTCATAGGAGACCGGGACCTACGGCTTAAAGTGGATTCCGAATCACTACAAACATCCATGGCACCGCCGGGATTCGAACCCGAAACCTGTGGCACCGAGCGCCAGACACTCGGCCATTCAGGTCCCAAATTTGCCAACGGCACGCAGTGTTCCCAGGTGGTCACCCACCCAAGTACTGACCGCGCCCAATGATGCTTGACTTCGGTGATCTAACGAGAACCGGTATATTCAGCATGGTACGGCCGTTGGCTTCTAACTGTATAAAATAATTTTAATTCAGTTTTAATAAATAAAAAAATATTAAACTCTGTGCCTCTCATTCTAAATATATATGATGCGTGTAAGAAAACACACAATGAAATCTTACAGCTGTTGCTTTTATATTAATCTGTTATGTTTTGACAAAGACGTAAATGGTTCTGAGTGAATTAAAACAATTGTTTGAATCATAAATATCCTTCAAGTATGTTTTTTAACTTTATTTTTATACAATTTAAACTTTTTAATAAAAAAAAGACATCAAAAAGAATATTTTATTTGTTATTTTACGGTATACAGACATAACAAGAGTTTTTCTCAGGGGATGGTGGGGTGATTTGTTGAATATTATAATCTTGAAACAGTCATATTTGCCAGACATGTAAAAAGGACAAAAGTTTCTGTGATTGTTTATGTTTAAAGATTATACTGAAGAAAACATTTTTGGCTATTTTAATCTCTGTTCGAAAAAAGTTATAATATAATTGCCGTTAACCTTATTTTATTTACATAATAAAGCCATTGCTTTAAAATAAAGTGTGCTTTTTTCAGCTTAAAAACTAAATTATATATATAATTTTCAAGCCGGAAAAAAAAGTTCTAAAGCAATTGCTATATTATACAAATAAAGTAAGGATAACTATAATTTATATATATATATATATATATTATCTGCTGGAAATCGTGTGTTTGAATTAAGTGAAATAAATCTTTGGAGAGTAAATACGTATTGCTACAAGTTTTACTGTGAATGTAAATCATTAATATTTAAAACTTCACAAGTTTTGTCTCAAAATCGTCAATTACATATAATGATTTTTTTTTTGTACATTTAATTAACTTAAAAGATTTTTACAATTATAGATCAATATTTAATACAGTAACTGCTTCTGAAAGGCTATATAATACATTCAAATAATCATTTCTACTCTTACTAACTCCCTGGCTTCCAGTTTAACTATACACATCATACTATACTATGTATATACACGCCATAATCTTCATATAATATACTTCAAAGGTAAATGTTTTAGCATAAATATAATCAAATGAAACCATGTTGAAATGTCATATTAGATAGAAAGCTTTAGCATTACATGAGATTTTTTTAAAGATGCGATATTAAAAAAATAATTAAGCAACTCATGCTAAAATATATCCTTTTAACATAATTTCGAAAAGCGATATTTGTTGCTCACTCGAAATAATCCCACATTTTTTAAACACTCTCTTTAAATGGGTTTTTCTCGAAATGTAATGATCACTTTCATTTGACGAAGAGCAATTTAGAAGTTTCGGTTTGATTTGTTAGCAAAGTCTCGACTGTAATTGAGTCCAACAAGTATTTCTTAAGCCTTGTTTGGATCTGAAACTAAGTTGCTGAGATGAGAAACAAATTACTGGAGTTTTTTTAAATGGGCTTCAGAATGTAAATGAAGCTTAATTAGCTGAAGTTTGAGATTCCTTAATGAAACATCTTCCAATCCGTTCTAAGTAATCTTTTTTAGCGATTCCTAATATCACTTAAAACAATCAATAAGTTTGATGGAGATGGAAAATATTTAAAAAACGCTAATTAACTTTCCATTTTAAATGCGTTACTAACTGGGGAAGTAAAAAGAAAGGCTGTACTAAAATATGGTGGAAGATAATTGCCTTTTGCTAGATCCAGGGTATATTTCTTTTCTTCGTATTGTTATAAGATTTCAGTTTTTATTATTATTATTTTTTGAAAAAAAGTAAAGCTTTTGAATGATACTCCAAGTAATTACCAAGTTAGGAACTTAATTTTTGATGACTAAATTAAAAAACTATAATAATTGATCTTGAGTTTTGTGAGCTTTAAACGTAATACTCAAAAACATATCAGATTAAAGTATAGTTAGTATACCATTAGTTAAATTAGTTAGCAATACTTCACTAATGAAATATTACTAAATAACTTTTGAAATACTATTAATACATCGCCTATGATAAAATCATCATTGGAAATGATGTCGAATTCAAATTGCAAACAAATGATTTTGGATTATTTATGTCATTTTCAACTTTTCGCTGGTTGATCGATTGATTGATTGACTTGGGTGTTATGGCATAAGGGACAGATTTGGCAACACTACCCAAAAAAACGGAGTTTTTTTTTTTTTAATTCTGAAATGTAATAGTTAAAAGACGAAAAAATTAATTTTCAAGAACATGTAAAATTAGCACCAAGTAAATTCAGGTAAATGTGAATTAAATTTTTCATATAAAATCTATTAAAATTGTTGCTGTCAAACATTGTCAATTAAGAGATAAGTAAAAATTACTGATAAAAACAAGATAAAATGGTGCCACAAACAAATTTCATACATAAAGCATAAAACCAATTTGTACCACAAATAAGTAAAGATTAAAATCGGGAGTGTCTTCCAGTAAGTCAGATAAGGCGTACGATGTAATCGTGCTTCATCTTACACAGTGGCAAGAGCACCATCTATGCCGTTCAAGAGAAATGGTCAGTCAGCCTCGAGACTCTCCCCCGAGACATCTTGCACTGGCACTGAGAAACGTTTGATCTATAATCTTTTCACCCCGAGAGGAAATATATTTAAAGCATCCCGTTTTGAATTAGTTGGCCTACAGACTCTCACCCTTAGAGGAAAGTATATTCGCGCACCCTGTGCTTAGCCGAATTTCGATTTTCGGTTTAGAAGTCAGGACCATCTACGAACAATCTGTCTTTAAATGTGTTAAACATTGTTTGTCTTTAAATGTATATGTGTTGCCTTTGTATTTCTGAAATAAAGCTGTGCACTCTTCACCGCGCCCCTCTATTATTTTAACCACGTCCAATTACAATGTGGTTTCCCAACCTGTACGCTACAAATGTACATTTTATTTCAATATAAAAAAAATACAAGCTGCTTCAACCAAGGAATTTAATACTTAATATTAAAGTTTAATTTTCAGATTTCTATTAAAATTATTTAATGCATTAATTACATTTTAAAATGTGTTTACTAAAGCATGCGATCAGTTAAAGTTGTTGCATTTTAAAAATTTTTAGTATAAAAACATATACAATAACGACTTCATTTAAATTTGATATCGAAAGAAAAATATAAACAATGTTTTGATAGTTCTGAAAAATGAATTTCAGTACCACATTAGGATTAGTAACGGCATAAAATATTAATTAAAATTCTACCAATAAAAATAGAATTTTAATAAAGCCCTAGTAAGTTCTTGTTTATAAGCACTTAAGCTCTATCATAAAACTCAAGTTACTGCGTAGTTGATAAAACTCAACCAATCTTGATATGTTTTCTTTTGGACCGACATCTTGGATAGAATTATCGAAACGAAAAAGTATTTGATTCCATGAAACTACTTTCACACTATTTTTTGACAAATATTTAGCCTTAAGATGTTGCAACTCGTGCTAACCCTTTCTTCAAATGTTTTCGCCCATATCTATAAAAAAGAAATGTTTTTCGTCAATAACAGGATTACATCTTGTTTTCCAAGACTTGATTTTCTTTTGAAACATTAAAGCCTCTGCTTATAAAATTGCACACGGTGCCTCTGGTTGAGATTTTAAATTCCAGTTTTGAAGTTTGAAGGTCTACATATGAATTAAATTGATCATTTGAGAACATATTTTAATTCTACACTGGAGGATTAAAAGGCGCTTTAAAAAACATAAAACACTTTTAATGAGAGAGAATCAAATTTAATGATGTCAAGATTTTGAAAATAAAAATATGTAGGCGATTTATGTACATTGTCTTTTAATTATTTTAACTGTTTAATTATT